>JAJPUD010005703.1:13967-46025 GCA_023553655.1 Myrmecobius fasciatus
TATTATTTTTCAGAGAGCACAGTGTTTTATTCATCAGTACAGAGAAAAAAGGGTTAAAGACAAAAGAAAAAGCTTCTAGCATAAATGACTATCCTAAAATTTCATGAGTATAGTATTATCAAAGCATTGCACATTAATCTGTGACATTTTTGTTAGTTATGATTTATCACAAGATTTATAATCATAACATTGGCCCTGTGACAAGATTCACGTACTATAATTTTGTGATAGCATTTATCTAGAATCTACAAAAAATTCATTTTTGTATGCCCAATTCACTACTGGTATAAACCAAGATACATGAGATATAATTCTAACTAGTATTTACCACACATAAATGTTGTATTTTCAGTTAATTTATTTTTTGCATGTATCAATTCTTTCAGGCACAAGGTCATCTACTCAAAGTTACCAACTTCAATTTCTAGAGTAAAATTATCACTTTTAACTTGGAGGGACCTTAGAAATCACCTATCACAGATTTCAAATTTTATGAAACAGAAAAATGAGGCCCATGCAGATGAAATGAGTTGTATTTTTTAAACTTGGAAATGATATCAAGAAACACACATTTTTAAAAATTCGAATGTATTTCTATTATGTTCATGAAAGGAAAGTTCTCTTCCATGGGACACATGAAAAAAAAGATGCCTCTTCAAAGGACACTTTTTTGTATTAAACAAAGTATGAGAGGGGACCTTTCTGAAATTTTCACTTAGGAGTCCAAAATCTCAATTATTCATGGTGATTTAGTCACTTAAAATGACCACTTTCTTGAATTTATACTCTGGATATATAGTTAATCATCAAAGCAGTAAAGGCAAAAATAATTAATCATCTTTCTATCACAAATTTCATGTATTTATGGGATTTAGAATGTATGACTGCTTTAGACTTCCTCTAGCTCATCCACCTTCTTTATGATATCCCAGAGAGTGGAGGGCCTGGTGACTTTCTAAGATTACATTAATAATAAGTAGAAGAATTAGTATTTGAATCTAGTTCTTTCAATCCCAATGTTTTTACTATTATCCCACAATGCCCCTCATATAAGGGCTAAACTGTTTGAGTTGAAAGACACTCATCATCTGATTAAAGGCAGGGTGTTAAGTTGATGTGTCACATAATAGTTCTTCAAAAGAAAACAAAAAACCTTATCTTCTAAATTTTATCAGAGAAGGGTAAAATTGTGTCTCTTCAAACCACAAAAGCAATAAAGACCTCAGCCTAACTGCTTACTACCCATATTTGTCCATTCACCTGCCTCTTACTTCTGTACAAACAAAGGCAACATCTCAGGATCCAGTGTGTAAGCAGAGAGGGATTTGCCTTATTGCAATCTGCTTTAAGAGGCTGTCACTAATAATGAATTATGTCTAAAAGGAAGACCGACCACCTGTGCTAATATGGAAAATTATTAGAACGTTTTCTACTGGATTCTCCCTGATGCCCTAGAAAAATATACAGTTGCCACTTAGCAGATGGGAAGCTCTCTCTTCATGTAGTACTCCAAAAATTTATTCATGAATCTGAGATACACACAGAAGAGAAACATAAGAATTATTCAGGGACCTGCCCTCCATGCTCACACACACACACACACACACACACACACACACACACACACACACGCTTTCCAATTTTGCTGGGGTTGGGGAAGCCTTTCAAACAAAGCTGGTGGTGTGTGAACACTTCCCTGGGAAAAGTTGGATATGTGGATGGGGAAGGAAAATGATAAAATTATCTACCCTATCCTAAAATATAAATCCATAAGGGTTACAGAACCAAGTAGGAAATGTCCTCTGGGGGCAGCTAGGTGACACAGTGGATAGAGCACCAGCCCTGAAGTCAGGAGGACCTGAGTTCAAATCTGGTCTCAGACACTTAACACTCCCTAGCTGTGTGACCCTGGGCAAGTCACTTAACCTCAATTGCCTCAGCAAAAAAAAAAAAAAAAAAAAAAAAGAAATGTCCTCTGAAGATAAACCCAAATTGTGAATAAAATTTACTACACACATACACATACACATATAAAATTTGTGTCTAATGGTAGCCACCTTTGGAGAGAAGGTAAAAAAAAAAGAAATTATTATATAATGTATATTTGAAAGAAATAGCAAGTTGTGCACATTATATCTGCACTTTCATAAGCAATTCTTTTTATTGTACTATGTTTAATTCTATAAAATAAAAATAATATTTTAAATAATTATCCTTCACATTCAAGAAAGAACCACTGTTAGAAGTTATTTCTTCTCATGCCTTCTCTCACCTGTGTGTAAACCCACAGACAGACTTTCTACCTAGGCACATAGCAGCTTGTTCTCCAGCTTGCTATCTGAAATTCTGGGAAGGTTACTTGTTTTCCATAATCACAAGCTAAGTGCCTAGATTCTATGGGGAGAGGCACAGTACTAATATATAAACTGGAGTCCCATAGGTTCAGGGCCAAAGCAATGAGGAGCTTAATGCAAAAATGTAGTTATAAATAAAAT
Source organism: Myrmecobius fasciatus (assembly GCA_023553655.1). NCBI lineage: Eukaryota > Metazoa > Chordata > Mammalia > Dasyuromorphia > Myrmecobiidae > Myrmecobius > Myrmecobius fasciatus. The sequence continues at coordinate 16,463 of JAJPUD010005703.1, forward strand.
AAACCACTGTAAACAACCTTCCTTTTCCTCTCCCTTAACACCCCTGCCCTCCCAACTTGCCAAGAGCAGAGAGTGAAGCAATATAGGTAACATGCTTACTTCCTGAATTCTGCAGAAATTGTAATTTTTTTTTTACCTCAGGGGAGGAAAATGAAGATAAATCAGGAATATAGAAAATCTCTAGCCCCATTTAAATTCACACAGTCATGTTTCACACTTCCCCAGACTGAATGCACTATGACCAGACACTTGTTCTACAATTGGCAAGTCAACCAGCCTTTGAATTCTAACTGCACCAACCTGGGCACATTACTGGTTTGGAAATAAAGTATTTTTTTTTCATTCTGAGAAATTTAATTTTATTCTAAGCAAGCTTGTCTTGGCGACTAATTACTACTGTGATAAATATTATGTGTAAGGAGATTTTAATTTTCTTTCATTTGTCATAATGAACAGCATAGAAAATATGGGAAAATATATACAATTAAAATACATTTCAAGCAGCATTTTTAAATTCACTTTCCCAATCCTACCCCCACTTTCCCCTCACTGCCCATAGCACAGCTGCTTGTGATGGGCACTGTCTCAGGGGAGACCAGAAATCCCTTGCCTGAATATGATTAGTGGGAAATGACATCAAGATTTATGACACTATTTTCTAAATTCTAAAGCTGTAATTTATAATGAATTAGACAAAGCTCATTTGGGACCTGCTTAGCTTCTAATTGGCAATAACTGCATTATTCACTTTCTTCCACTTTTTTATGAAAAATAAAGATCCAACTCCCCTTCAAAACTAAGTATAGAAAAGCAGATGTTTAAGAGCTTCAAAATCAATACTAAAGGTGAGAAAAATAAAATAAGACATGATCTTACATGATTTATCCATAGTTCACTAAGGAGGTATGTATAGTGAAAATATTCTAAGGAACATTACGTATTCTTTTGATTGCAACTTTATTTTTTTGGTGTTGATCTTTCATCTGAACAAAAGGACAAAAAAATCAACCTGAACCTAGAGGTGAGAAAAACCCTTTGAAGATACCCTTTTTATATAATTAATATAGATGACTTAATCAGCATTCTGCATACATACAGAATATGTCAAAAGAATTATAAAAAATAACCCACAACATACTTTTTTATTTTAAAATATCTATTTCATGTTATTCTAGTTTATAAAAAATATACCTTCAGAAGGCTGTGAGGTTTCAAGAGCTAACCTAAAGAACCTATAAGAATAATATAATAAATCCCTGAAAAAGAGGGATTATGGGTTATGCTGCTTAGCTACCAAGAATGATTTTTAATCCATAATTCTGATATAAAAAAACTCAGAATTTTTAAAGAAATATATTATCTTTGTTGGTGTTCTCAAAGGAGAGAATAAAGGAGCAAGAAAAAGAGGAAAGACCTAGTTCCTTTAAAAGGTCAGGTGATAAAATAAAGAAATTGCTCACTAAAGTGGGGCTTGCAGTGAATTATGAATAGTCGGTGGCAGACAGTTACATTATTGTGGGTATCTTTTCAATAGGCAATTCAAAGTCACTAAAAACCAAAGTGGGAAGAAAAAAGGTGGATAAAATGAAACTGATGCTAGCAAGAGAAATGGTTTACATAAGAGGAAATTAAGAGGAGTTGGGACATTTAATACTCAAAGGGAATAGCAGAGAAGTGCTAAAAAAAAAGTGATTAAAGCCTGGGTTACAAGTAGCAGCTGAGTACAGGCTAAAACAGAGGAGGAAGGTAAATTAAGCAAATATCTGGAGAAATGGAATTAATAACAGTTGTTAATTGGATATTTAATATATGATTGGGAAAAGGTAAGGGCTATTTCTTTTAACATTTAATCCAAGTAAAATTTTAGATGGGCTCCATACTACACCAAGCTTGGTGTAGTAAAGAGCCTATCTCAAAGGCAGAAAGATGTGGATTTGAGTTCTGGTAATTTTGATACATACCAGCTGGATGACTGAACATTTCATCAAATTTCCAAGTTACCTGGGCAACTAAATTGTTGCTGAGGTGGTGCCTTGAATTGGGAGAGTGTTTTATTGTTTTTGGCTTTACTAATGGAGTCCCAGATCTATACCCTATTCCCCTAAGTACAACTTAATTGGATTATAATATTTATTTTAAAAAACTATATACATTTAAGAAATAGATTAGCATGTTGAAAGATGTATCGTTGCTGCCCTCAAGGAGATTATTTATCTAATTGGGGAGACAACAAGGAAATAAATATGTACACACAAGCCATGTGCTGGATAAATAAGAAATAATTAAGACAAGGAAGGCATTAGAATTAAATGGGATTGGAAAAGGTTTCCTATACATTAAATTTTAGTAGAGACTTAAAGGAAAGCAGAAGGCTGAAAAAAGGAGGGAGAGAACTCCAGATCTGGGGGACAATGTGAGCAGATGAGTATATGACAAGGGGTAAAAACTGGAAAGGTGGAAGACAGCTAAGTTATGAAAGTCTTTTAACACCAATCAGTGGATTTCTGGAGGTGACTGGGAGCCAGTAAAGAGTACTAAATAGGGAAATGGTAAAGTTATCTCCCCTGCTCTGGATTCACTTTTTTCTTTTCCTCATCTCCCCCTCCTTGATTTGAGTTGAGGATAGGAGAGGAGCCACAAGGATGTCTTCAACTCTACCCTCAATTATTCTTAACTTTTGAACCACTTTCCCCTTTATTTTATTGTTGTTCATTCTTTTCTGGACTCCAACCCTGGATCACCATCACCAACAGCCTTTCCCACCACTCCTGCTCACATGCTGCTGAGCAGAGGTGGAGGAAGTCACATAATCACAAAGACTGGGTCAATTGCAAACTGATATTATCTAAAATGTTTTTTTTTTTTTTTACTGCTGCATGCTAAACCTTCTTAAATCCCCTGAGTTAACTCTATTGAAATCCCACAGATGCCGCTTCTAACTTTCTCTTCTCAAGCCACCTAACTACCGCTTCCCCTTGTCCCTCTGAACAAAGGAGTTGCCAAAGCTCCTAAACTTTCTTCTTCACAATTCTACGCTTCAAATTATTTTAATGTCATCCCCTATCTTCTCATCCTCAGAAGACTGAGAAAGAGATGGGCTTTCTCTTTACTAAGGCCAACATTTCTACTTGTGTACTTTATCCTAATACATCATGTCTTATTCAGTAACTTGCCTTTCCAATCATCCCCTCTCTCCATAATATTAATTTCTACTTGGGCCTCCATCTGTTTTACAACCATGCCTATCCCTTTCCCATACTCAAAAACTTTAACAAACTCAACACCCCCTCAAGTTAGTAGCTAAGATAGTGTCTCCTTTTCATAGCCAAACTTCTAAAAATCCAGCAAGATTGCTTCCACTTTCTTCTCCCCACTCATTTTTCAGTCCTTGCAATCTGGCTTCTCTCCATCACTAAAGGAAAACTCTTCTCATCAAGATCACTAATGATCTCTTTATTGTTGAGTAATTACCATTTATCAGTCCTCACACTTTTAAGCACTTCTTTGTAGTTTGATACCATTAATCACTTCCTCATTCTGGATACTCTCTCCTCCCCAACTGTTTACAACAGAGCTCCATAAGGAAGGCACTGACATATATTGCAAAGAACAATGACTTCACAGTCAGAGGACCTGAATTCAAATCCTCCCTCTGACAATTATTACCATTTATTCCTGGACATATCAACCTCCCTAAACCTTGTTTTCTCATCTGTAAAATGAGAGATTTAAAATAAATAGAATAAATAGCTTCTGAAGTTTCACCCAGATCTAGATCGAGGTTCCTATAGCTCCCTTCCTATCAAACTGATCATTCTTGGTCTTCTTTACATGTTCATTATTTAGATCTCAGCATTTATTTGTGGGCATATATCAAAGCTCTCCTCTATGTCCTTTTTTTTGTAATTCTCATTAGCTCCCATTAATATGATTGTCTTCTCTAGGAGGATGATTTTCTTTCTTTCTTTCTTTCTTTCTTTCTTTCTTCTTCTTTTTTTTTTTTTGCTTTTTGCTGAGGCAATTGAGGTTAAGTGACTTGCCCAGGATCACACAGCTAGGGAATGTTAAGTGTCTGAGAGCAGATTTGAACTCAGGTCCTCCTGACTTCAGGGCTGGTGCTCTATCCACTGTGCCACCTAGCTGCCCCTAGGAGGATGATTTTCAAATCTACATATCAAATCTTATTTTTTTCTCCAGTTCTCACTGCTTGATAGACAACTCTGCCTAGGTGGCCTACAAGTAAATAAACTCAACATTTCCCAAAAGAACTTAATATATTTTACCTTGAAGCTATACTTCCTTCTACCTACCCTAAGATCTGTTAAGATCTGTTCTTCTTGCACCTCAGAATCACAATCTGTGAGTGACACTTGCCTCTCTATCCAATCAGTTGCCATGTCCTGTCAATTTCACACCTTACATATCTCTCACATTCATCCCCTTCTCTGTTACCCTAATCCAGGTCCTCATCACACCTTTGGAATAGACTATTACACTACCTTCCAAGGGGATTTCTTTGTCTCAATTCTTTTCTTTCTCCATTTTATCTTCTTCAATGTTATCAAAGTCTCATTCCTGAAGCACTTCTCATCATGCACTTCCTTTACTTAAGAGTTTCAGAGGTCTATCAATTGCCATTGGGTTAACATAAAAAGGTCTGTTTGACATTTAAGGCCCTTCAAAATCTGACTCTATCTTGGCATTTCAGGATCATTACACATTACACTCACCTCACAAACTGTCAGCTCCATCCAAACAGGACTGGACTGTTGGATGTTCCCTCATACTTCCCATCTATAGACCTTTGTACAGGCTGTCCCTCACATTTTCTTTTCTCTCTGCTTCTTGGAAAACTACCTCCTTTCAAGTTTCACCTTAAGGGCTACCTGTCATTATTAGTGCTTTACACACACACACACACACACACACACACACACACACACACACATGATTGATAATGGACAGAAGACAAAACTAGTCAATTCTTGTTTTGCTCATTTTTGTTTTACCACATTTATAGTCCTAAAAGACATCCTACTCTTTAAAAACTAATTTTTTCAAAAACAAACTTCTTAGTCTACTTAAGGCTCTCTACAATCTAGTGGTCTCCTTTTTTCTTCTTATTTCATCATAATCTGTCTCTTCTTGGGCATCTTCTAGTCTATCAAATTGGCCTCCTGGCTGCTCCTTGCAAATGCATGAAATTCTACCACCAGTTTCCATGCTGTTAGACAAGTGGATCTCTATGTCTAGAATGCTTCTTTGTCCTTTTTTTCACTTTATATAATCCAAAGTATTCTTCAAAGTCCATATCAGATGCCCCCTGCTTTAGTTCTTATCCAGGCCTTATAATTTTTTCTTCTCTCTTCCTCTTGAAAGTACTTTGCAGATATTTCATATTACTTACTTTTATACATATATCAGGCAGCCAGATAGCACAGAACAAATAGAGCCCTGGGTTTAGAACCAAGAAGAAGCATTTTCTGGCCTCAGATACTTTTACTAGTCGTATGATTCTGGACAAATCATTTAACCTGGTTTCCCTCATTTTTCTCATCTGTAAAATGAACTGGAGAAAGTAATAGCAAAATGCTCCAGTATTTTTCCAAGAAAATCCTAAATGGGGTCACAAAGAGACAGAAATGACAGAATGAGAAGGGGAGAAGAAGGAAAAGAAGAAGAGGAGGAGGAGGAGGAGGAAAAAAAACAGCAACAAGAAGAAATACTTATATCCTATCAGCAGATAGAAACTATTTAAAGCAAGAGATTCTTTTCACCTTTGTCTTTGAATCCAGAACATCTAACACAGTGTCTTTACACAATAAGTGCTTAGTAAATGTTTAGCTGACTTGAACGGCAACATCCTTTAAAAAGCTGAGAAAAATTACAAGGGGAATTGATATTCTCTTCAACAAGGAAGAAATTTTTCCTAAAAGAAAAATTATAGAAAATCTGGAGAAAAGTGGTTTCTGTCTTAGATTTTGTAGTAGAAATGGAAAGATAAATCAGATGTTGAACATGCACCCTAGAAATTTGATAAGTAGAATTCAAAGGCTTGAGAGAAAAGAGGTAGCACATGTATGTCCAGGTAATAGCTAAAAACTAAAGATACAAATGAAGGCAAAAAACACAAAAACGGTCATTGACTTAAAGATATTTATGTGGAAGATAACATGTGAATAAATAGGTATACACAGGATAGAGACAGAGTAGAAGGTGAATAACTTTAGGGAAGGATGAAACAATTGAAGGGACTGAAGAAAGAGGCATTTGAAATGCATCTTGAAAAGATGCTAAGAATATCATGATGTAGAGGCAGAGACAGAGAAAATCCCTGTCTAAGAGGGATAGAAAATTTTCAAGAGCTAAATTCTACATTGCAAAACAATAATGCTGATTGAAGAAGAAAATAGGAGTTTTCTAGAGAGAAGTTAACATACATACGTACACAGAGAATTCATTCAATGATGTGTTTATGTGAGTATGTGCATATGTATATAAATTCATGGAAGATGCAAGGGCAATAAAGGGTGCCCTTATATTTTGAAGGATGAATAGAGAAGAGTATCTTGACTCTGTGGCAAAAGTGTTAGAAATGCTACTGCTCGCAAAAGGGATGCTAAATGCAAAAAAAAAAAAAAATCTTCTATGTTATACATCCTTCCAAGTTAATGGAAGATAAATAATGGAGAGAAAGCAGAACAACTCAAGTCTTACTTTGTTCCTCTTTCTACTGCCAAAGATAATGATCTTTGTTCTGAAAAAGACTAAAAAATGGCTATTATGAGTTGAAATGAAAGGTAAGTAGATAGCAAAATAATACTTAATTGTGCTCCATGAAATCAGGTCATTAGACACAGATGAACTAAATCCCAGAGTCCCATAAGAACTGACAATTATAATTTCTAATGCCCTATCAATGTTTCTGAAAGTCTGTAAAAGACAAAAAGGGGCCATAGGAATGTACTGATCTTAAAAAAAAGTGAAGAGGATGGATGGATCCCAACTGTGACTTCAGCAAAGAAAAAGTTCAAATTAAAAATTCTCAAACTCGTTCTTAAAGGAAATCTTAGTGAACATATAGAAAAGGAAATGATGATCCAAAGAACAAAAATGACTTTTTGAAGAACAGGTCATGCGAGACTAACCTCATTTGCTTTTTGTATAGAATTATTAGCCTGGCAGGTCGGAGGACCTCCTACCTAGAGGAATGCTAGAAGACATCATTTATATGGGTATTATTAAAGCTTTTGATGATATATCATATTATTTGTGGACTAGATGAACAAATGTGAGCTAAATAAGAGTATAGGAGTTAAGAAACATTAGATGATTGATAGTTTCATGTCAAGTTGATATGAAAACTTTGAAAGGTCTCTTAGTAAATCATCTAGGAGTCTGTATTGCCCTTTTGCTACTTATTATTTTGATCAGTAACTTTCATAAATGCATCAGTAGCATGCCTATCAAATCTGCAGATGGCACAAAGCTAGGAGAGGAGAGGATTGGAGAGAAGAATCAGGATCTAACGGATCTTGAATGGGTGGAATCTAATTGATGAAGTCTAACAGGGAATGAATGTTATTTGGGTTCCAAAGATCAACTTCATAAATATGAAATAAAAGAAGTATGGCTAAACAACAGTTCATCTGGAAAAGATCTGGGAGCTTCAGTGAAAGACAAATTTAGGATGAGTTTTAGGATACTAAAGCTAAAAACTACACTAACACTTTTGGGATACTCTTTTATAGATTTATTCAGCCAAGCCCAACAAGGCAGAAATAATGTTTTCTGGAGGTAATATTTATTGGATCTGGTAAATGAATGGATAGAGGGGATGAGGAGAAGAAGAAAGTCAAAGATACTGCTAAGTGTGTGATTAATATATTTATAATATTAACAGCTAAGAAAATCCTTGCCAGTATGATTATGTTCATACTTTTTCTATAAAATAATTAACTAGGTGCAACGAAGAATGTATTGTCCATATCATGATCCCAAGTATTAACATTTTTCTCCCTATAATTTATACTGGAAAGTGAAGGAGGGCTTAAAATATGAGCATTTGAGTACAACTGCTACTCCAAATCTTTCCCTTACAAACTGGAAAGTAGGGTTTTCCAAGAATGCTCAATAATAAATTAATGCTGCATTTTCTCTTCTGAAAATTAGTTCCTATTATACTTCTACTTACCTCAGCAGTGAGGCAGTCCAACAGCTTGTCAGAACTCTATACTGTTTGGTATCTTTGGGAATGAGTTATGTTTACATTTGTTATATACCTAATGATCATGACAGAAAGTAGTGTGCCTGAAATCTGTTTTTACCATCCAAGCAAATAATAAAATACTCAAAATTTTGTACATTATTACAGAATACTTCAGTTATTCAAAGTTCACAATTGTAAACTTCAAATTAATTTCTTCTCCTTTCAATCAGCATAGGATATGTAAGATTTCAGGATTACATTTAAAAAATCCTGTATCACTAGCATGGCCAGTCAATGTTTGAACATTATGTTCATGCTATTCTGAAATATAATTCTGGCTGCTTCCACACCACCACATACCACCTGCCTGTTTTTCTTATTTAATATTCTGATAAAAGCACAATTAAAACAGAGTAACAAGTTCAGGCTGCTTCTAAATTCCAAGAAAAACAAAGAACAAATGGAAGTAACTCTAAGGAATAGTGTATGTTCAACAGCTTTCATTGTGCAGTTGGATGATCATACTCCAGAATCCAGCAGCCCTCCATGGGGTTTTAATAGGATCTACAACAGCCACAATTTGGACTATAAAAGTTTCAGATTGTCTTTATAGAAACCTGAGACCACAATCAAGAATTGTAGGCTGACCCAGGTCAGCATTTGTAACCTTAAACTTGAAATTTTCATAGGAATACTTGAAGTTTGCACTTGGTTGGGAGCTAATGGAATTATTTATTTAGATGGTAGGAAAGAGATGAATAACAGGAGCAAGATGATGTACACAGCTGACTTAGAAGAGAAGTCATAAATAGGGTCTTCACAGAAAAGTTTTTGTAGAAACTGGATTGAGGAAGCTAAAGAAACCTGTAATATCCAGAAGAGGAAATAGGAAAGGCATCTAACTTCTTGCTCTTTAGAAATCTCCTATCTTCTGGTTTAATATCTAGATAAAGAAGATTCTCAGATGACTCTGGTTATTATTTCCTAAACACACACACACACACCCATCACATCTCTCTCTCTCTCTCTCTCTCTCTCTCTCTCTCTCTCTCTCTCTCTGTTTGTCTGTCTGTCTGTCTCTCTCTGTGTGTCTCTCTCTGTCTCTCTGTCTCTCTCTGTATCTCTCTACACATACACATACACACACACAAAAAAAAAAAAAAACAAAAAAACAAAAAAAAAACCATTATTGTCCATGACTGGGAGAAGTATCGGTCATCTTCCCATAGGAATTAAGCAATGGAGAAGTGTTGAGTACTATGACAACTTCCGGGAGAGAAAAATAATGACTCATTTGAGACAGAATCTAAGGCTTTAAGAATCCAACCAATGATTTGAACTTACGAAAATTAGGATAAAAGTTTATATTAAACACTTTTTTTCCCTTTTCCAGTATATTCCAGAAGCAGCCATGTATAGTAATTACCTTGATGCCTCTATTGTGACTTAGAGCTGCTACTGCTAAACAATTATGGGAGCTTATCAATGAATTGTTTCCATGAAAAGTTTGACATATCTCTGTGATATTTAACTACAAGAAGAGGAGAGATTCAAATTGGACACCTAAGAAGAATTAGACTAACCAATGAGGGAAAGCCAAAGGATGCAATTAATAGATAACCCCTGGCTTCAAAGTAGTCTTGGTTGTAATGTTGTTCTTCAGCAGACATGGAAAATCTGCTGCAAAGTTTAAAAAAAAACAACACAGAAAAAGGAGAACTATTCTCAAGAAAGCAGATGTTAGTCTTTAGAATGAGGGCTATTAAGAAGTTTTACCAGACAGCTATATATTTAGACTTTCCAGAAAGTTAAATTACTGGTCCTAAAGAAAAAAATAAACTTCAGAGCTTTCTAACCTTTTATCGCTTTGCTTATTTATTACCAGTACCTAAAGATAAAATCCAAACAATAAAACCCCATGACCTGAATATAAATTTCTAGAATAAAACTAGCTAACATGAATGAGCAAAAACAAAGGTAAGAATTCAAAGTAGGGGCAAGGTTTTAAAATAATTCCATCTGGTTTAAATTTAGGGTTTTAAAATAAAGCTTTTTTATTTTCAAAACATTTGCATAAATAGTTTTTAATATTTGCCTTTGCAAAACTTTGTGTTCCAATTTTTTTCTTCCTCCCTTCCCCCATTTCCTCCCCTAAATGGGAAGTAATCCAATATATGTTAAACATGTGCAATTCTTCTATACATATTTTCGCAATTATCATGCTGCAGAAGAAAAATCAGTTCAAAAAGAAAAAAAAATGAGAAAGAAAAAATGCAAGCACATACTGGCTTAAATTTATTGAGAACATTCAAAGGGGTAATATTTGAGCAGCTTTGTAGTTGACTCTTCCCCCTTAATATGTTCATTTGTTGTTGTTTAGTCTTGTCTGCTTCTTCATTCTTCTTTTAGAGAACTGTCAGGAAGTTCTATTTCTCTGCAACTTTTGTCTCCTGCTCTTAAATATACCCTATTGGCCAATGTTGGTGCTGTTCAGTTGTTTTTCAGTCATATCTGACTCTTTGTGATCCCGTTTGGGGGTTTTCTTGGCAAAGATATTGGAGTGATTTGTCATTTTCTTCTCCAGCTCATTTTATACATGAGAAAACAAAGGCAAACAGGGTTAAGTAACCTGCTCAGGGCCACATAGTTCGTAAGTGTTTGAGACTAGATTTGAAAACAGATCTTGTCTCTACTCAGCTTTCTATCCACTAAGCCACCTAGCTGCCTCCTAAATATATTCATTTATCAAGGTACATTGATTCTGATAGTTTGTCTGAAAACTTCATCTATATTTTCATATTCCAGCCATTAATTCTCTATAGATTATTCCCAAATGCCCATGTCCAATCTTGTTTTCCTGTACCTGAGTTTGAATCTTGGCTCTACTACTTACTATTTGTGTGAGCTTGACCAAATCATTAAACAATCCTGGACCTCTGCTTTAACATTGGCTTTAGAACTCTAAGGAATCATTTAAACCAATCCTCTCACTTTATAGAAGAGGAAATAGGTTAAGTGATTTGTTCAAGATGACAGCAGAGCCATCATCTGGGGTCTTTGGAATTCAAACTCTTACCAGATCATCAAAAGATCCTCCTAAAATCACAGAGTTAGAGTTAGGAGGGACCTTCGAGCCCAGTGTTCTCATTTTACAGATAGGGCAATTATTGCAGAAAAAAGTTAAGGGCTTTGCCAGAGCCAGTCATCAAACATTTTTTTAAGTGCTTGCAATGTACCAAACACTAAGCTAAGCAATGAGATGCAAAAAAAGGCAAACAAAACAAAACAAAACAACCAAAACAAAAACAAAAAAGCAGTCTCTACTCTCCAGAAGCTTGCATTCTAATAGGGGGAAGACACTAAACAAATAACAATGATAGAGAAAGAGACAATATTAATGGACCACTCAGCTAATAAGTATCTAAAGCAAGATATCCAAGTCTTCCAGAGTCCATGTTAATTTGTTCTCTCCACTGAACAACTGAGTTCCTTTTACTACAACTGGGTTGAAAAAATGCAGGGGGTGGGGTTGGGGGAGGTCGACCTCTTTCTCCCCTCCCACTACTACTATAACAACACTCACCAGGTTCAAGCCCTTTGCTAATCTCCAGCTCTGCCTAAATTTGTTTGCATTATGTTGATATACTAAATGAAATTCTAAAAACTAATCTGAGTTAGCAAACATCATCAGTTGAGAATGAAAATACTTCTTAAGGATAGGGGAACAGCAGTCAATCATGCATTAATATAAATTAATTTAATCAATGATTTCATCTTAACACTTAACTAAAATGAGCTACACTGCAGAAATAAGAATTTTGACTGGGAGGAAAGAAGATAGGCCACTTTAGGCAATTCATTTAACTTTTTTGTGCCTTAGATTCCTCATCTACAAAATAAAGGAGCTATACAGACAGAATGACCTGTAAGGTCCTTTTCAGCTCCAGTCCCATAGCACTACAAAGCTAGGGGTATGGATCACACTGAGAACCTATAAGAGGGTCTGTAAGAATTAGAAGATGGTAGAGAAAAAAAGACTTGGTTTGATGTTCACTGAATGTCTGAGCCAGGAGGGATCTTAAAGACCATTTAGTCCAAAATGTTACAGATAAATACACTAGGGTCAAGAGAAGTTAAATAACATTGACAAGATCATACAGAAAGTAGTTACCAAACTGAAACTAGTACATGGACTCCTGAATTCCTATTAATTGTTCTTCCCGTGACACCATGGCAGCCTCTCAAAGACAAATTGTGCTTATTTCAAAATTTTACCTAGGGCTAGTTCATCAAATATTTATTGAACAACAATTCTTTAGGAAGAACTGGAGATAAGAGCATCAAATGAGACACATGCCCTGCCTTCAAAGGGCTTGTCTGATTCTTTCTCCTCAGTGTTCCCTCACCTCCAGCAAATGGATCATTGTTCCCCATTAAAAATTCGGACTATATCATTGGCTACATGGTATTTTATGAGTGATACTGGGCATCCAACTACTATTTGTGTTTGTATGTCCTCAGTTCTTTGTCTGGAGGCAGGTATCATTTTTCAATGAGTCCTTTGGGATGTCTTGGATCATTGCACTGCTGAGCAAATAGTTAAGTCATTCACAGTTGTTCATACAATATTTTTGTTACCCTGTACAATGTTCTTCTGGTTCTGCTCACTTCACTCCACATCAGTTCATATAAGTTTTTCTAGATTTTTCTGAAGCCATCCTGCTTCATCATTTCTTATACCACAATAATATTCCATCATAATTATAAAACACTAGCCGTCATCCAATTGATGGGCATTTCCTCAATTTTCAATTCTTAACCATCACAAAAAGAGCTGCTATAAATAGTTTTGTACAAATAGGTTCTTCCATTCTCCTTTTTAAAAAATCTCTTGGGATATATATCCAGTAAGTGGTATTTTTTTATTTTTTATTTTTTTTTATTTTTTTATTTTTTTATTAAAGCTTTTTATTTGTATAACATATGTATGGGTAGTTCCCCAACATTGATCTTTACAAAGCTTTCCATTACAAATTTTACCCCCAGTCCCCTCCCCTCCCCTAGATGGCAGGAAGTCCATTACATGTTAATAATATTGAAATGCTTGAGAAGTTATGCAAGAAAAATCCTATCTACAAGAAAAAAAAAAAGAATCAGAGAAAGGCAACACAATGCAAGCAAGTGTCAATAGGGATCATGAAAATGTTACGTTGTGGTCCATATTTCATTTCCCTCTCTCTGGGTGTATATGGTTTTCTTCAATGAACAATTGGAACTGGTTTGAGACAATTCTTTGTTGCAGAGAGCCATGTCCATCAGAATTGATCATCATGTAATACTGTTGTTGCTGTGTATGATGATCTCCTGGTTCTGCCCGTTTCACCCAGCATCAGTTCATGCAAGTCTCTCCAGGCCTCTCTGAAATCATCCTGCTGGTCATTTCTTACAGAGCAATAATATTCCATAACATTCATATACCATAATTTATTCAGCCACTCTCCAATTGATGGGCATCCCTTCAGTTTCCAGTTTCTAGCCACTACAAAAAGGGCTGCCACAAACATTCTTGCACAGGTGGGTCCCTTTCCCTCCTCTAAGATCTCCCAGTAAGTGGTATTGAGGAATCATAGGGTACACAACATTTTACAGCCTTTTGAGCATAGGGAAATATGTATTTTAAGTTCCAAACAAATGAACTTTGTTTAGTCACTTCATTTTCAGATGAGGATTCCTTCTGTTTTAAAATTCATATACCTAAATGAACATTTATTATTGTTTCTTCAATAAGCCTCAACACTAAGCTACTTATTTAAAAAAAATGAGTGTCATTTTGTAGGATTCAGTCAATTTCATTTACAATATAACTTTTGACCTAAATATGTCTGTTCAGAATCTCTTTTAAAAAAGAAGACGACTCCTATCTGATCAATTTTAAGGGTAGTCTTACCCTAGGAGAAGAAAAAAGAGGGGCTTTATAGGACTTTTCAAGATGCCCTCAAGTTTTTTTTAGTTCTACAAAGAATTGCCACCTAAAAAGACAACTTCTTTAGAGAAGATTCAGAAAAAACTGTGGACCCCAGTAGAATAAAAATCAAGTCTTGTACTATAGTAAGAAAAATGCCAAAAAAAACCCTTTTTAATCAACAGGTCAGTACTCCCACTTGGCTCCGAGCCACTAAAAAGAGATCTGACACCTTTTTGAGACAGTCAATTCATTAGTGATTCCCCACCAGCTTTCTGGAAAGGTACTATAGACTTTGCCAAGTACAACAAATGTCAACTGAGAATTATGTGTTTAGAAACTTCCATATTAATCACCAATGACACATCATTGCCTTATCTAATATTTATTTAGAATCACTGATGAATTCCTGGACTGGATGAAAGATAGCATTTAGTTTCTAACATGTTATGTTTCTGGGATCCGAAATTCATATGAATGTAATTCCAAAAGTTAGCAATACTTCTATTGCTCTGAATATAAATAAATATTTTTTGTACTTATCATGGGGACCAAAGAGCATTGAATTTGGAATATATGTGCCCTCTGAGTTCTAATCTTACTCAATCGCTTGCTACAATGTAGAACAAGTTACCTCTTTGCACCTGTCAAATGAGAGTTGGATTAGATAATCTCTAAAATTGCTACTAATTCAAAATCTATGATCTATAAGCAATTATTTACAGATCATTTTTTCATGAATTAAGTTTTTTTTAAATTCATGGAAAACCTATTCTTCCTTTCTCCATATGCACATTGAAAATAATCATTTTTTTAAAATATCAAAGAGGGAAAATTATCTAGACCTTGTAACATAAAGCATAAGGTTAAATGCCTTGGAAAAAGCAACCCAAAAGTAGTAAAGACAATTCATATGTACTCATGCTACATTCTTATTGGTTTCATAAAAGGGGGGAAAACCCTTCCTTAAAGTAAGCATGACAAATTTATATAGTACTTTAAGGTTTTTTCAAGTAATTTTTTCCCAATAAACCGTGAGGCAGGTAGTGCAGCTTTTATGACTATCCCTACTTTACTCATCAGTCCTAGAGAACTTAAATGATTTGTCCATAAGCCCCACAACTGTGAAGTGTTCAACTCTGGATTGGAATCCAAGTTTCCTGACCCCAAGTCCAGGGCCCTATGTTTTATCCTATCAGGCTGTCTCATTTTCATTTTTTTTTCTGTCTCTCAAATTAAATGTAGCCAGAGTTGGAAGCCTTCTCATTCTAGGTATTTTCCCTTCTAGCCAAGTTCAATAGTGGCATATGACCATACTGAAGTAGTTCTTTCAAGGAAATCAAATTATTTTTATTTTGAATCATGAGGATGTGAAGCACATAATTTCAACACTAATGGGAGTTAAAAATCAATTAGCAGTTACTGACTGAGATTAAAATAAATCTTCACATTTACAGTGAAGAGTTTAATACACTTTAGATTTTGATGTGAATAAAAAGCCACATTAGACATTCTATAGACCTTTAAAAATTGTCATATTATGTTTTTCTTACTAATATGGTCATGGTCACATTTAAGCCTTTATTTTTAGATTGATACAGTCCAGTATGGCAAAAAAAATTAAGACTGAAATAATATCTTTTACCTATCAAAACATTATTTAAACTACATGTATAAATATTGATGTCATAAATCATAAAAGATAGCTAGCTTCCAATTTCTCATGTCATTGAAGGTCAAATAATTGAAGTCACAAAGATAATTCAAAAACTGTGTAAACTTCTAATTTGTGCCCTTTCACCAACTAAAGATATAATGTAATCATAAACATACATATAAACATGTATGTATACATATGTGTATAAATGCATACAGATGCTTATACATAAATTATGTTTATCTATGTATGTATAGTCATAAACAACTGTGTTCAGCTTGAATGTAGTCTTTTGGTCACCAAATGACTTCTGCACAATACATCTGACTTGTTAGTAAGTTGATCCAATTCAGTTGCTAGTCAGTTTCAAAAGAAACACAACAAACCCTTTTCAACAGGCAAAAAATCTATAATTCTACCAATTCAGGACTCAAAACAAAAAGAGAAAGTACTTTTTCTTAAGATAAAGACTCACATTCTTGTTCCAATTTTACTGTTAACTTTCACCTTGTGTCTCAAACATAAATTTTAACTATCCTTGCAATAAAAATAAGTTACAGAGATATTTTTTCACTGAATATGGGTGCATGTTTTACCTTCTTATTTCCTTAAATAATCTCTTATGGAAATCCTAACGATCCAAGTGAAACGCTCAAAAAAAGAAGAGAACTATTATATAAGTGATTTAGTCTACCAACTGACAGACTCCTGAATAATCAGCTATTTTTAAGTCTAATTGATTTGTAGTGCTAAATGTCATAGGAATCAGGAGCTCTGCTTCCCATGACTTGATCTAAATCCTTATGGGTCCTCCAATTTACAGCATTCAACACGGGGGAAATGAAGAAAAAAGAATAGAAAAAAATTGTGCAATCAACCAACAAACATTTATTAAGCATCTGTCATGTTCTAGGCACTAGGCACAGCCAGTTTTCCTTATAAATTCAACCTTATATTGTTAACAGAAAACTTGAATATGTCTGCTAATCAAAGGCAGTTTCAGGGAAGCTTTTCTTATTATTGATTCACCTTCCTGTTTTTTAATGGCCATGACCTCCTCCCTTTACAACCTATCCTGCTTCCATAACCTTATACCTATTTTGAATATACCTATATAAATGCATGTTGTATTCCCAGGCTAGAATCTAAGTCCCTTGAGAGAAAGAACTGTTTTCACTTTTGTAAAGACAAAAGTATTCCCAGAGCCTAGCATAGTTTCTGGCCCACAGTAGGTACTTAATAGATTAGTAGATCCTTCATATGAATATTAAATATATAGATATAGATGTAGATATAAATATATGTGTGCTTTAGGATTTTAGGAATCAACTTGGCAAAGATTGAGTGTAAATGAAAAATAAACTAACTATATTATAGAACCACCTACACCATACCTAACATACCATAGGAAGAATTCAGGGGCAGGGGAGAATAAGGGGGAGAAGAATCAAAGGCAATCTGCCCAATATGCATACAAACTTTTCTAAAATGTATTCTCAAGTGGATGACTCCATAACCATATGTACCAAATCTCTTTTCACTCACCATTCATTTTCAAAGTATATCTTTCCATGATTAACATGCCTTTATGTTCATCTTCATGAAACTTCATGAGTCTCTTGTTTTGCTTAGTGAGGAAAGTCCCAAATACACTCACCTATCTCTAGAGCTTTCTTTTGGCAATTCTCTAACCTTCAAGTGTCCCATCTCCTTCTCTTTGCCTGGTGAATTTCTAATCATTCTTTAAAATTTCATTGAGTTGTCATTTCCACCAGAAAATATTCCTAAAATCTAAGTGTGGTAATGAGCTTTCTATCTTAGAAATGACACTATTTTTCTGTAACTCCAATGCATTTTTCATGAGACATTATGTAATAAAGATATTTATATATACATGTTTGTGTGTGTGTATGTGTATGTTTGCATAATGTATAGATATCCTATAGTTTACAAGCTCTTTAGGGACAGGGACCATGTTTTATCTCCCCTAGTGCCTAGTTCAATATGACCTTGATAAATATTTGTTATGTTTCCTGCATTTGTATTGTTTATCAACAAGCATCTTAAGTAGCATTTATGATCATAATCCACTTGGAATTAACAAGTTGCATAATACAAGGACTTTGTTTTACAGACAAGGCAAAATAAAGCTAAAAAATTATTAAGTGAATTTCACCATTGTAGATAATTCTCAAAATGAAGCTTTTCAAGCACATCTGTATTTCAGAATCAATGCAGATGTGGTTGAAAAGCTTCATTTTCACAAACAAAAGTTCAGAAAGGGGAGAAAACAGTCACATAACACAAACAACAGCTAAATTCCATTCATTTATATCAGTCCTTTTGCCTAGCTCTAAGATAAAAATAATAAATGCATTATTCTTTGTTACAGAAGTCAGATAGGAGACAGATGTTGAAAGTTTTCCCCCCCAAACTCTGGTTTCTTGCCAAATTGTATCAACTTCAAGCACACCTAACATTTCCTTAAAAAGAGAAAGTGGAGGGTACCTATTTGCATTTAAATAAAAGAAGTCAAGTTGGATTTCTTTAAATGACATTTTCCCCTCCCCCCAAAAACCCCCAAACCAAACCAAACAATATTGAAAACTGTGTAATTATAATGACCAAGTTTGGCCTTTTAGAAGAAATGAGAAAAATTTATCTTCTTTGCTTCTGTATCAACATGGGAAACTAAAGGTGTAGGACACTTTACTTACTTTGAAAGTTTAGTTGTGGAGTTGGGTAATTTATTGCTTTTATTCCCTTCTCCCCCACCTTTTTAAAAAGTTCTAGCGAACAAGAGACAGTCCCCTATATAGGAAAAAGAGGAGGATGTATTAGGAAATGAAGATTACATAAAAACAAGAGAGATCAATATTTTTCTGAAAAAGGAAAATAATAATGTTTATATAAAATCCATTAAAATAGATCCTTAGCTTACTAGAATGTAATTATTAGTTAAACAGTAAGAGTGGTCATTGTCAGATCCAATGGAAATGAATAATGAATTTTTTTCCAATTTTAAAAGCAAACATTATCCAAGGTCTTACAATAATTTCATTTACATACGATTTTTCATTTGGAAAAACAAAACAAAAAAGCAACACATTAGATAAGTAGTGAGTTTCTGCCAAATGGGAGCACAGAAGGCATGGAATATTTTCATTTTGTATTATATATCCCTAGGGCCTGGCATAGGGCCTGGTACATAGTAGGTACTTAAATTCTTGTTCAACTGCCTATTGGGAGGTGTCAAAATCATAGCCCACACTCAAGTGAAGCTAGTACTAGATTAAAGTGCAACTGTGAAATATTTAACAAAATAAAAGAAAAACCAGAGCTGATTTGAGATTTTCTAAATCACTATGCAGGGGTCTACTTTTATTTGAGTTTGAGGTGATTAGCTTACTGGACATTTCAAACTCAACATAACCAAAACACAAATCTTTATCTCTCTCCCAAAACACAATTCTCTGCCAAATGAACAAGTTTCTGTTGAAAGCACCACAATTCTGACAGTATTCTAGGTTCCTAACCCTGCTGTTATCCTCAACTCCTTTTTACTCACTCCACACATCCAAATAGTTATCAAGTCTTGCTATTTCTCCTTTTATAACATCTATTACATTCAGTTCTATCCTCTCTGCTCACAAATCTACCACCCAAATCCTGACTAACATTACTTCTTACCTAGATTATTATAATAGCCTCCTAATTGTTTTCTCTAATTCAAGTTTCTTCCTATTGTATCCCAACCTCTGAAACATGGCTACCAAACAACATTCCTTACACACGGATTTAACCACATTATTTTTTTTTTACTCAACAAAGTCTATAGGACCCCTTTGCCTCTAGGATAAAACATAAACTCCTCCATGTGGCTTTTAAAGTCCTTCACAATATATCTCCATTCTACTTTTACAGCTACATTGCCCATTACTCTCATAGTATTTCTCTTCTCAAACTGCAATCCAGCCAAATTGGCTTTTCTCTGTTCCTCACACATGGCACTCCATCTTTCTTCTCATCACCTCATCTCTCCAAAGGCCATCATCTATCCCTAGAATGGATTCCCTTCTTTTCATCTTTACTTTCCTAAAGATAAGCTCAAGAGCACCACCTCTCCTCACAAGACTTTCCAAATCTTATCATCCTCCCTTCCAAACTAATATGGAATTAACTACTTTTTATTTGCTCAATTTGCACTTAAACATGTTCTTGTTGCCTCCATATTAGAATGTATGCTCCTTGAAGAAAATAAGCATTGTTTCATTCTTTGCATTTGTATTCCCCAATGACTAACATAGTCTGGGGCTTTGCCATTATGTCTTGGTATTGATATCTGATGTCATTGATATCTGATGACTCCAGAAGAGAGTGAAACTCATGATTTTGGAGAGCTTTGCATTGCTTAAAACCAATTCACTTGCAAGTCAAGACATCACCCTCCAGTATCATTGGTTCTCTTCTAAAATAAAGGATGAAAAACAATAATTGCAAACGACAACTGACATAATGCCAACACTGTCTAGAATAGTGCTTGCTCACTGACATGGTTGAATTGAAACAGATGGCTTTTGTCTTAATTACTAAGGCTTATTTCCTTGAATTTTTCTTGAGAAAATCTTCAAATGTCTACTCCCACCAAAGACATTTCTTTAAGTAGGTATATATAAATACTACCATCTACACTTTCCAATCTCTTAGAGCATTTGTAGAGTTAATTCTTGAAGACTGGATGGATAGATGCCTGAAGTCTTCACTTCATTTTGTTTACTTAGTTGGGTAGAATTAACAAAATGAAGGTTCTCTAATTTGTTCTACTCCATCGTTTTATCATTTCAGTTATTTAAAAAATGCATCATAATTGTAATCTTATAATATTTAAAGTCTGAGCTTTTTCTAGATCAAGTATTATTGCCCAATCAAAAGTTAGAAGAAAATATGCGTTTAGTCTATGAATGTCTCTATTCATGATTATTTCATATTTGTCTTTTAACATAAAGTGAACATAATTACCACACAATTGATCCATTTTAAACATTTTGCTTATCTACATAAGTGCTATGAAAGATGATAAGCCTGATTGAATAAGATCTTCAACTAGTATTGTTCATGAATATTTCCAGCACCCATTGTAAGCAAAGCAATAGTATGTTCCCATTGTCATACATGACCTTGCTTCTTCATTGGAAAACTATCCGATATTTTATACATAGCTTCAAAGTTTGCAAAGCACTTTATGTATATTATCTCATGTGATTCTTATAACCACTTCTCAAAGTAGGTGCCACAGGCTTTTATTGATGAGGAAGCTGAGTCTAGGAAACATCAACCCAGACACTTCACTCAGGTCTTTCTTGCCTTTAAAGTTCAACACTCAGTGCTGCATACCTCACTGCCTCCAAGATATCAACAGACAGTAAATATGAAACCTTTTTCTATCTTTATGAATAATACTAGATAAATATTATATTTATTGAAATAATACATTGATACTACCTTAAAATTAATGAGTGAGCTTATTAGTAAATTTCACAGAGTTTTAGGTCAAATGAGAATAAGAATAGTACCTATCTCTCAGAAAATACAATGAAATTTTATCTTCAAAATACTACATATAATATATGTAATGTATACATATATATGAGATGTTATTATAAAATACTACATACCTTTTATTATGAGGTAGCACAGTATCAGTGGAGAAGAGTACAAGAGTTGGAGTCAGGAAGGAATTCCTGAGTTTGAATCCTGCCTCAGATACTAATTGGCTGTATGACCCTAGACAAGTCATTCATTATTTGTTTCAGTTTCCTCCTCTGTAAAAGGATAATAATAACACTTGCTTCCAAGGATTATTGAAGAAATAAAGGAAGTTGTAAAGTGCTCTGTGAATCTTAAAAAGCTACAGAAATGCTAGTGATTACTATTGTTATTAAATTTGAATTATTATTTTTTCATTTTTCTTTATTTTTACTTAACGGAAGGAACAAGGAAATAAAAGACAGTTCTTATTTCCTCCTATGGTTGATTGCAGGAGAGAAAGGCTGGCTGACTGTATGACCCTTGTTCTTTTGGCTTGTCCTTTGAAAAAATAAATCTATGAACAAATCTTTAGGGATCAATAAGCAAATGTGGGAAAACAAATCATTTAATGTAACCAACAGGACAAAATAACTGAAATTATACATTCTTTATGCAGAGAGAAATGAACATTTAAAACACTTGACCTCCCTGGCATTAGAAATCTACCAGTTCACTCCCTCACTCCTCACATGTAACTCTCTCGACATTTATTCTCCTCAATTAGTACTATTGCAAAATTGTTAAAATCTACTGACTTCCATATATCACTGTAAGTCTCTAATATAGACTACCTTCAGGCTTTACTCCCTACAAATCACTCTATGGGGAATGATTTTCCTAAAGTACAGATCATATAAAATTCTTCCTCCTCAACTACCAATACTACTACCACCAACACTGCCCCATGTCCCAGTACCCCAAATCCACGACAGCTTGACTCTGCTTAGTGAATAAAATCCAAATTTTTCCAAGTCTCTTCTCTTTGGGTCCACCCTGCTTTTCTAGGCTGATTTCCTTATATACCCTAAATTCTAACCCAACTGCCCTACTTGCTATTCTATAAACTCCCTACATGTTTTCTCCACCCTTGTTTCATTTGGCTATTCTCTCTGCCAAAATTTCCTTTTCTCCTTGTTTCTGCCTATACAAATTCTGCCTATTATTCAAAATCCAACTCCTCTTCACCAAAGTTATATTGAAAGAGTTCTTTATTTGAAGTCATAAGAGATCTAGGTTAGTAGACTGATTCTGATGCATGCTACCTGTGAAACTCTGAACAAATTGTTTAACTTCTGAGACTCAGTTTAATCATTTAAAAATAGGAATAAAATATTTGCACAATCCATGTCACAGAATTATAAAAAAATAACTTGACAAAATTTAAGGAAAACAGCAATGTTTGATTCAAAAAAAAAAAAAAAGAAAGAAAATAGCAATGTTAGTTACAAGCGCTTAGCTGAACTCCCAAAGTGTTTAAAGTCTCTCTTAAGATACTTCATAAAAATCTTTGTTGTTGCTATTGTTGTTGTTTTCAGTATATATGTCTTGTCTCCCCTGCTGGGTGGTAAGTTCCTTGAGAGAAAGAATCAAGGTTAATTTATTTGTATCTTTACTACAGCCCCAGTCTTGTAGCAGAATGGCCATTTGAAAAAATGTTTTAAGTAGTAAATACCAAAATGGAAACCATTCCTTCCCATAAATCCAGAGGCAAAGAAGAGATTCCCCTCTGTGTATTTTTAATCTATTATACTCAAGAGAATGAGCAGAAATGGAATTTGTAGACACTGGAGAATAATAAATTTTAGTAGAACATAGGCTTTTAGATATTTTAAACTCAAAGCATAATTTTTAAATCAAGTTTTTATTAAGCATTTCATCAAAAAAGTTACATAGAAAGCACTTTATGAACAATTTCAGGAATGATATATGTGTGCATGTGTGTGTGTGTATATACAAACTTTTTAAAACCACTGTGAAAAATCAAATTGTTAGATGTATAAAACAGTATCACAATTGTTAGATGTATAAAATAAGAATATATAAAATATATTCTAAGATGGTCTTCTTGGTTAATATATTCAAGAATGTATGTCTGAATTAACAAATACCCAATAAATGTTTATTAAAAATCTACTATATATATAAATATGCCTGTATACATATATATGTATACATTAATATACACATAAATACATTGTGTGACATATGTAGGTATCCTCACTGATGTCTCCAATTGGTTTTTCTTGGTTCTCACACTTGCCTTTTTTTTAATCTCTTTACTGTTTGGATCCTTTTAATAACTTTTTCCTTCTATATACTCTCACTTTCATGGGTTTTTATTTTCCCTTAAACATGACCTATCTGTCTAACTATTGCCTGTCAGTAACCTTTGCTGAATATAATTGATATCATTTACCATTTGTATGTGTTTATACCAAAGCTCTGTTCTGGGAGCTATTCTTTTCTCTAAGAACTCTTTCTGTGATTTCATCTCATCAGCCACCATGGATTCAACTACCATCTTATGCAGAGGACTTTCATATTCCATTATCCTCTTTCATAACAACTCTGATCTTACATCACATCACCAATGTCCAGCTGGACATCTTTATCAAAATTTCATTTAGGCAAGTTGAATTCAACATGTCTAAAATCTTCTTCCTCCAAATTAACCATTTTTTTCTAGCCTTCATTTCTGCTGAGAAACAACATACTTTTAGTCCCTCAAGTTCCCAATATGATTCATTCTTGACTCTTCTCTTTCCTCACCCCCAATATCCTATCAATTACCAAATCTTGCCTAATATATTTTCACATCATCTCTGACATCCATGTCCTTTTCTCCACTTACTTTATAACGTCTATAGTTTAGATCATAATCACAGCTACAATTCTATTTTTTTTCATTTTATTAAAGCTTTTTATTTGCAAAACATATGTATGGGTAATTTTTCAACATTGACCCTTGCAAAGCTTTCTGTTACAGATTTCCCCCCCCAGCCCAACCCGTCCCCTAGATTGTAGGAAGGGTACTACATGTTAATTATGTTAAAATACTTGACAAATTGAATATGTACATATATGTATATTTACAGTTATCTTGCTGTGCAAGAAAAATCGGATCTATAAGAAAAAAATATCTGAGAAAGGAAACATAATGCAAACAAACATCAACAGAGAGCGTGAAAATGTTATGTTGTGGTCCACATTTCATATCCCTCTCTCTGGGTGTATATGGCCTTCTTCACTGACCAATTGGAACTGGTTTGAAACATTTCACTGTTGAAGAGAGCCATGTCCATCAGAATCAATCATCATATAGTCTTGTTTTTATAATGATCTCCTGATTCTGCTCATTTCACTTAGCATCAGTTCATGCAAGTCTCCCCAGGCCTCTCTGAAATCATCCTGCTGGTTGTTTCTTACAGAACAATAATATTCCATAACATTCATATACCATAATTTATTCAGCCATTCTCCAATTGATGCACATCCATTCCATTTTCAGTTTCTAGCCACTACAAAAAGGGCTGCCACAAACATTTTTGCACATGTGGGGCCCTTTCCTTCCTTTAAGATCTCTTTGGGATATAAGCCCAATAGAAATACTGCTGGGTCAAAGGGTATGCACAGTTTGACAACGTTTTGAGCATAGCTCCAAATTGCTCTCCAGAATGGTTGGATCCGTTCACAGTTCTAACAACAATGTATCAGTGTCCCAGTTTTCCCACATCCCCTCCAACATTTGTCATTATCTTTTCCTGTGGTCTTAACCAATCTGATAGGTGTGTAGTGGTATCTCAGAGTTGCCTTAATTTGCATTTCTCTGATCAATAGTGATTTGGAGCACCTTTCCATATGACTAGAAATAGTTTTAATTTCATCATGTGAAAACTGTCTGTTCATATCCTTTGACCATTTATCGATTGGAGAGTGGCTTGAATTCTTATAAATATGAGACAATTCTCTATATGTTTTAGAAATGAGATTTTTATCAGAACTCTTAAATGTAAAGATGATTTCCCAATTTATTGCTTCTGTCCTAATCTTGTCTGCATTAGTTTTGGTTGTACAAAAACTTTTTAACTTAATATAGTCAAAATTATCCATCTGGTGTTCAATTAAGAGTTCCAGTTGTTCTTTGGACACAAATTCCTTCCTTCTCCACAGGTATGAGAGGTAAACTATCTTATGTTCCTCTAATTTGCTTATAATATCACTCTTTATGTCTAAATCATGAAACCATTTAGATATTATCTTGTTATGTGCATAGCTACAATTTTAACAGTTCCTTACTTAGTATTCCAGTCAATAGTCTATTCCCTCTCCAACCTATTACCCATTCTTCATAAAGCTGTCAAGTTGATCTTCCTAAACCACAGGCTACCTATTGTTTTGAGTTTAAAATAAAAATTCATTTTCCTAGTTTCTAACTTTCTTTACAACTTGACTCAAATACTATTTCTAGGTTGGTTGTATTTTATTCCTTACTACAGTTCTGCCAAACTGATTTACTTAAAGTTCATAACTCAACTAATTTCATCTCCACCTCCTACTTGTTCACAAGATGCCCTCCATGCCTAGAATACTCTTCAGATCCATGGAGAAGAAAGGAATGTGTGGCCAAAAAGAATTAGAGTACATTATAAAGTACAAAATGGATCATTTTGATTATATAAACAAAACCAATGAAGAGATGATTAGAAGGGAAGCAGAAAATTGGGGGAAATTTTTATATCCAAGGGTTCAGATAAAGGTCTCATTTCTAAACTATATAGAGAATTGAATAAAATTTTATAATAATATAAGCAATTCTTCAATTGATAAATGTCACAGAAAATGAGAAATTTTCAGATGAAGAAATTAAAACCATTTCTAGTTTTATGAAAAATCACAGTTGATCAGAAAAATACAAATTAAGACAACTCGGAGGTACTATTATATACTCTCAGATTAGCTAAGATGACAGAAAAAGATAATGATAAATGTTGAAGGGAATGTGGGAAAACTGGGATACTAACACATTACTGGTAGAGTTGTAAACTGATCTAGTCATTCTAGAGAGCAATATGGAACTATGCCTAGAGCATCCAGCAGTGTCTCTACAGGACCTATTTTCCAAAGAGATCATAAAAAAGGGAAAAGGGCCTTGTTGTGCAAAAATGCTTATGTATTCCCTTTTGTAGTGGCCAAGAACTGGAAAATTAGTGGATGTCCATCAATTGGAGAATGGCTGCATAAGTTACAGTATATGAAAATTACAGAATATTTTTGTTCTATAAGAAATGATTAGGGGCGGAGCCAAAGTGGTGAACAGCAGACAGCTTTCTCTGTGAACTCCGGGGACCTTCCCTCAGACCCAGATAAAGTGAGCCTTCGAACTGGTTTTTGAGTGAGGGCTCTGCCAAACATTTGGACTACAACGCACTTCTATCAAAAATCTACCTTGAAAGAACTCCGGAGAAGGTTAGCCTCAGGGGAAATCGGCCGCTGGTCGCCATCAGACTCCAGCCGAGGCGGAAGTCAGGGCTGCGATAGAGGGGCGGATTTGAGGCATCCAGGAAGCCCCTGGGAGACGCCTGGGCCACTTTGCTCTGCTTGTGGGCAGGTGCTTTGGCAGATCTGCCTTTGGTAAAGGGTGGATCGAGAGCAGCTGAAAACGTGGTCTTAGTGCGAATCTAGCCCGACCAGCCTCAGACCGGAAGTCAACTCGGCAAACTGCCCCAGGGCAAATATAAATTGTTGCAGTTTTCTCGGCTTTTGACCAATATCCCAACTTTAAATCATGAGCAAGAAGCAGAAGAGAGCTCTCACCATAGAAAGCTTTTACGGAGAAAAAATAGAACAGTCCCCAGATCCTGACATTATGAAAACAATCCCAGATGAAGCCACAAAGGCAGACTTAAGTTGGTCTCCCTTTCAGAAGGCTTACCTGGATGATTGCATTAAGAATCTCAAAAGAGAGCTAGAAGAAGAATGGGGAAATAAATTGAGATCAGGGCAACAGAAATATCAAAAACTGGAAAATAGGACTGGTGAATTGGAAAAAGAAAACAGTTCACTGAAAAACAAAATTGGTGAATTGGAAAAAATCACCAATTCACTGGAAAATAAAAATGGTGAACTGAAAAACAAAATTGGTGAATTGGAAAAAGACAACAATTCACTGAAAAACAAAATTGGTGAATTGGAAAAAGACAACAATTCACTGAAAAATAAAACTGGCAAAATGGAAAAAGAATGCATTGAATCCAGAAATTCAATTGGCCAGCTACAAAAGGAGCTAAAAAAGATAACTGAAGGAAATAATACTCTAAAAATTAAAATTGAACAAATAGAAGTAAATGACTCAATAAGACTTCAAGAATCAGTTAAACAAAAACAAAAAAATGAAAAAATAGAAGAAAATATGAAATATCTCCTAGGAAAAACAACTGACTTGGAAAACAGATCCAGGAGAGACAATTTAAGGATTATCGGACTCCCTGAAAGCCACGATGAAAAAAAGAACCTGGATGCTATCTTCCAGGAAATCATGAAAGAGAATTGCCCTGATGTTTTAGAATCAGAAGGCAAAATTGGCATTGAAAGAATTCACCGATCACCTCCAGAAAGAGACCCCAAAATTAAAACCCCAAGGAATATCGTGGCCAAATTTCAGGACTATCGCACCAAGGAAAAGATATTGCAAGCAGCTAGAAAGAAACAGTTCAAATACCGAGGAACTGTCATTAGAATTACACAGGATCTGTCAGCTTCCACATTGAAGGATCGAAGGGCCTGGAACCAGATATTCCGAAAGGCAAAAGAACTTGGATTACAGCCAAGAATAAGTTATCCAGCTAGAATGAGCATCATCTTCCAGGGAAGAAGATGGTCATTCAATGATACAGGAGAATTTCACCTATTTCTAATGAAAAGACCTGATCTGAACAAAAAATTTGACCTCCAAATAGAGAACTCAAGAGAAACATAAAAAGGTAAAAAGGAAAACTCTTGAGAACTATATTCCTACTATAGGTATCCTTTAAAGAATGGCAGTATAATTTGATTTTTCTTTCATAATAATGGAAAAGAAATTAGAGGTGGAAGGGATACCATACTGAAAAAGAAAAAGGGGGGAGGGGGGAAAAGGAGGCAAAATAAAGTAAAAATATAGGAGGTAAAATAAGGCAAAATCTCATAAAGAGACATAGAAGATCTAATATAATTGAGGGGAAGAAGGGAGGGCGATGAGTATTGTGTAAACCTTACTCTCATTAGATTGGACTCTAAGAGAGTATATCAGACACATTTGGCTTCAAAGAAAGCACTGACCCTCCTTGTGGGAAGGTAGGAGGGAGGGGAGAAAAGGAAAGGGATAAACTAATAGAAGGATTAGGGGAAAGGTATAAAGGGGAGGGAGGGACTCTAAAGGGAGGAGGATTATTGGTGGGAGGTGGTCATCAAGAGCAAAGTACTGGGGAGGGGGGAAGGGAGAGGGGGGAAAGGAAAGAGAAAATCATAACTCTGGGTAAATAAGATGGCAGGGAATACAGATATAGTTATTTTAACTGTGAATGTGAACGGGATGAACTCTCCCATAAAACGGAAACGGGTAGCAGACTGGATTAAAAGCCAGAATCCTACAATATGTTGTTTACAAGAAACACATCTAAAACATAGAGATACATACAGAGTGAAGGTAAAGGGCTGGAACAGAATCTTCTATGCTTCAGGTGAACAAAGAAAGGCAGGGGTAGCAATCCTTATCTCAGATCAAGTAAAAACAAAAATAGATCTAATTAAAAGAGATAAGGAAGGAAACTACATTTTACTAAAGGGTTCCATAGACAATGAAGCAGTATCAATACTTAACATATATGCACCAAGTGGTATAGCATCCAAATTCCTAGAGGAGAAGTTAAGAGAGATGCAAGGAGAAATAGACAGTAATACTATACTAGTGGGAGATCTCAACCTTGCTCTCTCAGAATTAGATAAATCAAATTCCAAAATAAATAAGAAAGAAGTTAGGGAGGTTAACAAAAGGCTAGAAAAGTTAGGTATGATAGATCTCTGGAGGAAATTGAATGGTGATAGAAGGGAGTATACTTTTTTCTCAGGGGTTCATGGAACTTATACAAAAATTGATCATGTGTTAGGG
>JAJPUD010005703.1:56025-120647 GCA_023553655.1 Myrmecobius fasciatus
TGTTTTCTTTTGCAATATGGACAATATGGAAATGTTTTGCATGATTTTGCATGTACATTCAATATGAAATTTCTATCTTTCTCAAGGGGGGAGAGGCAGAAGGGAGAGAATTTGGAACTCAAATTTTTTTTAAAATGTTAAAAATGTTTACATGTAGTTAGGACAGGTGATGGGATAGGTTCCTGTACCAAGGTAGTTGCATTGAAAATAACAGAAAAGAGGTATAGGACAGATATCACAAAAGTAGAATTGATAGGACTTTGCACCTGTATGGATATAGGCAACTGAGATATGGGGACTTGCTTATATGGTAGTACTGTCATCAATAGTTGGGAGGATGAAAAGTTTTTTGGGGAGATGGAGGTAGAACATTGAATATAAAGGTGATGAGTTTAGTTTCAGACATGTTAAGTTTAAACTATTGGTAAGAGTTTTACATAAAAATATCCAGGAAGCAATTGGAAATAAATGGCTGAAGCTCTGTAAGATTTCAAGGTCTGATATACAGATTTAGGTAAATCTGCATAGAACTAATGATTAGTATTTGGAAACTTAAAATTGGCTAGTAAAATTATAGGTCTTCAATAAGACATGACACATACAAATATAAATATAGACATATATGTTAAAAGTGCAAATTACATGAAATATATAACACATGTATAAGAGGTCTGGAAAGGAAAGTGGTGAAGGGAAGATAAACAAATAGACAAATCTCCTTCCTCATTTTGCTAGAGTGATAAAATGTGTGTGTGTGTGTGTGTGTATATATATATACATGTATATGTATGTGTTATACATATATGTATATATATAGGGGTATGTGTATATATATACTTACATATTTGCTTTATATATTTTTCTCTTATGTACATAAACATAATTGTGTACATCTGTGTATCCCATACTTGTACATAGAACCATTCAAATATTCAATCTGCCCAATGGTCTTGGCCCCTCATGCATTTCCATTTCTCCATTCTTCTTAATGGGTTAGGGCCTAATACCTAGAGTTTATTGACTGGCTAGAATTATGCTCACAAGTATATTCTACAACCATGAAATAAACTATGTCAACAAAGGAGTAAAACACAGTATTTGAAAGAACCAATAGTGTAGTGCCACAGCCTCAAGAAAATACTAGAGATCCAGGGGCCTAATGAGCTGTTATGCCAATGGACCAATTAAATCCTGAGGCAACTGGCCTTGAAGCCCAACCAATCCAAATCTGAATGGATTTCCAAAGTCTATTACACATTAATTTTCAAATAAGAATCATCCAAGAAAGATAGATTATCAATCTATAGGTAAAAGAACCCACATTTAAAAGATCTCATGAATAATATCTTTCAAACATCACATGAATGATATTGTTGTTAGTACCAGTAACTTTCCAACAAGTTATGAAGAAAAGGGAAGAGAATAACCACTTCTATAGCACCTACAATGTGCCAGGCACTGTACCAAGCACTAAGCACTACACACATAATCAATGAGATATATATACATGTCATTTGAGTCCCTGATTCTTCTGAGATCCAAAGATGAATCTACTTATTACTTCTGACATCTGAAACCTAAATAAGAGTTAGCAAATTAAGATAATCACTATTATCTTATAAACTTAGAAAGTTTACAAAAAGAAATAATCTCTTGAATAAAGGAAGAGGAAACAGAAAAACAGACCTTAAAAGGCACAACAGTAGTAAGAGAACTGTGAAAAATACTGTCATAGAATCCAAGGGAAAAGAATGTATCAAGAAGGGAGTGGTCAGTATGATCAAATGCTGCTGAAAGGTCAAAGGGAATTAAAACTGACAAAAGGCTACTGGATCAGTAATAATGAAGTCATTAATTTCTGTAGAGAGAAGAATTTAGTAGAATAGGAGAGGCTGAAGCCAGATTACAAAGGGTTGAGGACTGAGAAAAGTAGATGGATCAAGTATGGATTAAACTTTCTAGAAATTTGGTAGTAAAGAAAAAGTAAAAGATAACATAATGGTTTGAAAAGGGTAGGAGAATCATAATTAAGGAAAAATTTATATTTCGTTAAAAAAGGGGGGCTGACTGATGGAGTCAATCAGTCAATAAGTATTTCTTAATTGCTTATTATGTACTCTATGAATACAATGAATGAAAAAATCTCTATTAGGAATGAACTTAAAAGGAAAATAGAAGAGACAAGAAGGACATATCAAAATATATGCATGATAAATAATTAAATATAAATACATATAAAGTAGTTAAATATAAGATAGTTTGAGAAGAAAACAAGCACTTCACAAAATTAGGTAAAGCTTCATGTAAAAGATGGCCGTTAAGCTGAATTTTAAAGGAAAAGAAGATCTCTATGAGGCAGAAAGAAGTGTACATTTTAGGGATAGGAGATAGCTAATACAAAGGAATGAAGGCAGGAAATGAAATGTTTTGTATTAGAAACAGTGAGTTCAGTTTAGCTGGATCACAGACTGTCGGAAGAAGAAGTAATATCTACTGAAGTAAGAAAGAGGAACGCCAAATTGTGTAGGGCTTAAAAGCTCAATAGGCTATCTTATTCCACTAAAAAGCTCAAAATTCTTATCCAGACATTCAAGGCTACCTACAATATGGCCTCATTCAACATTTTCATTATTATCTTGAATAATATCTGCATGCTGAAGTCAAAATAGATTACCTCTTGAACAACCCAAGTTTTACTGACCCTTTGCTAACACTCCTCCTTAAATCTGTGATGCTTTCTCAAAATCTAGAATCATAAATCAATCAACAACCTTCCCTTGATCATGTCATCCCTTTATAGCTATTGCTCTATATTTCTCCATTTTCTAGCTAAACTGCTTGAGAAAGTCACCTGCATTTGGTACCTGTACTTCCTCTCTTCTCACTCTCCTCTAAACCCTTTGCAATCTGACTTCAGAACTCATCATTCAACTGAAATTGCTCTTTTCAAAGATATTAAATGGTCTTTTAATTTCCAAATGTAATGGAATTTTCCCAAGCCTCATCCTTCTTGGCCTTTCTGCAATATTTGATACTGTGGGATCTCCTACTTCTGGATACAGCATCCTTTTTAATTCTTCTATGACAAGCTACTCTTTCTCAGGTTCCTATGTTGTTGTTTTTTTTAAATCCATATCATTCCCATTAACCAAGGATGTTTCCCAATGCTCTGTCCTGGACCCTTCTTTTTCCAATACATTATCTCACCTGGGGCTCTCATCAGCTCCCAAGAGTTTAATTATCCTTTCTAAGCAGATGATTCCCAGATCTACTATCCAGCCCTGATCCCTTTATTTAACTATAATTCCACATTACCAAGTGCCTTTTGGGCACCTCAAACTTACTCTGTCCAAAATGGAGCCCCCTTCTCTTCTGAACTTAGGTATAACTCTAAAGGACATCACCATTCTCCCAGTCACCCAGACTCACAATTTCAGGGCCATTGGTGACTCCCCACTGTCTATCTAACCATCCAGTTATCAAATCTTATTGTTTCTACCTTTACAAAATATCCTTATGATCTGTTTTCCCACTCTTATTTTCCTCCTCTTATACAGCCACCACCCTGTAAGAGGCCCTCATCATCTCTTGATGGACTATTATGACATCTTTCTAAGAGCCTTCCTGTCTCTAGTCTCTTCTCATTCCAATCCATGCTCAATTCAGCTTCCAAAATAATTTTTCTAAAACCCATGCTTTAAAGTCAGTCTAATTATATCTCCATATCTCAACAAACTCCAAAGGATCTCTATTATCCCTAGGATCAAATATGAGGGCTTTGTTTTTCAAACCTCTTTATAACCTGGCTACTTCCTATTTTCCAGTATTCTTACACTTCACTCCATACACCCTATGATCTGGAGAAATTGGCCTCCTTGCTGTTTTCCCCCCACAACAATCTGCCTAAAATGCTCTATCTCAACACTTTCATCTCTGACCAAAACAAAACCTTTCCCTCTCCTGAAGTTCCTGGACTCCTTCAAGATTCAACTCATATTCTAGCTACAACAAGAGATCACCAGTTCATCTTACTGCTAATGCCTTCCCTCAGAAACAGCTAGGTGGCACAATAGATAGAATGCTAGACTTAGAGTTAAAAAAAAAAAAAAAAAAACATGGTTTCCAGTTCCAATTGTTCACTGAAGAAAGTCATATACACCCAGAGAGAGGGATGTGAAATGTGGACCACAACATAACATTTTCATGCTCTCGATTGATGTTTGCTTGCATTGTGTTTCCTTTATCTGATTTTTCTTTTTTGTAGATATGATTTTTCTTGCACAACAATGATAAGTGTGGAAATATGTATACATATATTCGATTTGTCAAGTATTTTAACAATTAACATGTAGTGGATATCCTGCCATCTAGGGGAGGGGTAGGGAGTAGGGAGGAAAATTTTGTAATAAAAAGCTTTGTAAGGGTTAATGTTGAAGAATTACCCATACATATGTTTTGCAAACAAAAAAAATAAAATATAAAAAAATTGTACCATTCCCCAAAAATCAAATTTATCTTAATATTCAGGAAACATGATTATGATATAGAAACATTTCCTGATTTTTTCATAGCCAAGCCATTATCTTACTGTATCAGAGCAAATATCAAAAATAATACAAAGCCAGAATTAAACTTTTTTTTAAAATGACGTGATTTAAACAGCTATAATATAACCTATTTAAAACAAAACTAGTGCTAAAAATGAAAAATTGATGAAGAAAAGGATAGTGACACTGATTTTTAAAATTTCATAAAGTAATTAACTAAATATAAATTAATTATCAGAATAAGGAGTATAAAAAAGCCTAAAAACAATCTTATTTGACAAATATTTTTCATGTGGAAAATATAACATCTAAGGGCAACATTGGCATGGAATATGACCTTATTTGTAAAATTTTATGAAAATTGATGGTGGAAAATTATAGGCTGTACAACCACATAAAACAGAAAGAAACAATTGGAGAAGAAGGAAGAGAGAGGGAGGGAGGGAAAAAAATTGAGATTAAGGAAAGCCATTTTAAAGGCATTTATGGAGAAAAGGAAAAAAAAACAGATAAAAATGAAAAAGATCTGCAAACTCACTTTTTAAATAATGAAGCCTTTACCATTAAAGGCAACAGAGATAATTTATCTGAACTTAACTTCAAAGTCTCATATTTGCTTTTAAAAGAAGTAGAAATAGCACTAGAGAAAAGTCACTAAATGAAGCCAAGTAGTCACAATGGAGACACAATTTTGAGGGCATTAAGGGATTTATTTTGAAATTATCTGAGTATGGGGAAGATACTATTGCTATGGAAAAAATTTCAGACTTTATTATTGCCCTCAAAAGGTGACTAAGATAATATAAATAGCTACTAACCAATGATCCTATTCTCTTAGCTATATAAAATGTGTATGACAATAATCTACACATGCATTAGGATCATCCTTGATGAAGGTTTTAGAAGGGAACAGATAGGCATTCACATTCAATATCCTACAGGTGGCATATATCTTTTACCAACTCACAATTAACAGAAAGATGTTGAAAATACAAAACTTCACTGTTTATTATTTGTGGAATATTAAAAAAAATATGTTGTTCAATAAAGAAAAATGATGCTTTAAGGAAAAAAAAAACATGATTTCAAATTCAGCCTCAGATTCATTAGCTGTGTGACCCTGGGCAAATCTCTTACTATGCAACCAACCATGAATGTTTACTTCTCCAAAAACTTCATAAATAATCTGCTTTGTTTAACTATTGCAAACAAATAATTATTTGTTTACTTGGTTTTCAAATATATCTAAAACTAATTTTAAAAACTTCTTTAAAATGTATATCTTCTAAAAATAAAGCTGGGGCAGCTAGTTGGTATAATGGATAGAGCACCAGCTCTGAAGTCAGGAGGACCTGAGTTCAAATTTGCCTATACTTAATACTTCCTGGCTGTGTGACCCTGGGTAAGTCACTTAACTCCAATTGCCCAGCCCCTCCCCCCAAAAAAATCTAAAAATAAAGCCAATGCCTATCTCTGAGTTATAAATGATAAATTTAAATTTAAAAAAATCCAAAGCACATTTTTGTGGGAAAAGATTATTTAACTAAATCTTCAACCTAATTGCTGAAATCTGACCAGACTAAAAGTTCTTATTTAGATTACATTGTATAGATTCACAGATTATTAGAATATGAAGAGGACTTAAAAATCACCTAAAGCCCAAAGGGATCTATCCAAGTTCAACAAACCTAGCCAATGGTAGTCCTAGGTTTTGAACCCACAGCTCCCAGTTCAAATCAAATCAAAACCATCATAGGTTAAGGTGGCATGGTTTAATAAAAAGAACACTTGGGTAATCCATAGTCTCCCTGAGTTTGTTTCCCCATTTGCAAAATGGGGATGATAAATACTTTTATGCACTTCTTATGAAGTAGTGTGAGGATTTAATGGGAAAATGTATGACAAGCACACTATAAAGTGTTATGTCAATGTAGCCTTTTAGTAGGGTCGGCTAAAATTAGCTGACTCATTTCAATTTCATATCCTATCATCTTCCTACATGTTGTCCTTTTAAAGCTTCATTTAGACAGCTCATTTTTCTCTGGTGAAAATTTCAAACTTCTGATGAGTAATGCCAAGTAGCGAAAAAAAAAAAGCTGTGTAAGGAATAATGCCCAGTTATCTATGACATTTTTCAAGGTTGACTGGGGTGTCATTCAACATAAAAGCTACAATGTAACTAAACACTTTGAACAACTCTCTACTATTTGTATTCTTTGAGCCACTGGATACAAAAACTAAATAAATAATGGAGAGAATTTCAAAACACAGGAGTGAAAACAAGTTCTTCAGTTCTCTAGTAACTATAGGAAATGTTTCTCACTGCTCAATATGTCCCATATTACAAACATAGCGGTGGTAGGTGCAGAGCAACTTTTAACTTCTACCAACCCACATTCATGTTCTCACTATACTTTAGTGTAAGGATTAGGTACTGCATAGAAATGATACTTTATACCTATATACTTTATAGTTTTAAAAATATTCACAGAAATCATTTCATCTGAGGTTCATACTGATAGACTTTGCCAGTTATACAGAATAAATACTTTCCCTATTTGGAGATGACAAAGGTGAGATTTAGACTCCTTCAAGCATCACATAACCAGCAATCAGTGTATCCAGGATGTATGGCTTTTGTGTCTAGCATAATTTCTGATGTATCATGATTAAAGATGGACTCTTTTATAAGTAGGTTGCTGAATATATTTGTATCATTTTTTGATAGGGGAGAAAAAGAGGTGAACATGAAGTTTGGTTCAGTTATAGTATTAGGAATCATCAGCTTTTAAGTTTTACTTTTCCTCACTTGAACAAACATGTAAATGTTTCATTTTTCACATGTATTTAGAAACAGACAGTAAATACTTTGTATAATGGTTAGTAAACTAGGAGTAAAAAGTAAAAACTAGTATAAAAAACTTTTTAAAATAAAAAAAAAACACAGCTTAGAAGTCTCAATTTCTCTTCCTCAATGTTTTTCTTTGTCCCTAAATATGTCTCTCTCTCTGTCTTCCTTTTTCAGTCTTACTCTCCCTGTCCTTTTCTCTTCATTCACATACCACATGCTGCTCCTGATACATCACCCTTATAAATTCCCTTCTCTTACCCCTCCTATCTTAATATTTCACATAGAGTTGTTCATAGCTACACAATCCTTGCTTTCTCCTTGATACTGCCTCCTCTCCTTTACTTGCTAAAGCTACCACCATTACTCATTTGAGAAAAGGGGTTAGTAGGATATTGGCACTCACTTGCTACTTGCCTATGCCATGCTTCAGGATCTGGTTGGAATAAATTAGAAGCAGTCTCAAGCCCTGGGAGAACCTAACATATGAGAGGCAACATGATACAGTAAAAATAGAGCACCAGACAAGAATCAGAGAGACTTGTATTCAAATTCTGAGACACTGACCTTGGCAATGTCTTTAACATCTCTATATCTCTGTCCTCTGATCTGTAAAAACTAAGGTTTTTGGATTCAATGGCCTAGATGATCTATTCCAGCTCTAAATCAAGCTATGACTGCCTTAGTCCTGGAACTCTTGCACAGGTTCGAGATCTATGCTTCACATTCCTCCTCAGCCATCTTTTTGCTATTCTCTCTGTCACAAATTTGGTATTTACTTCTCCCAATGCCCTCCCCACCCCAGCTCTTCCCCAACCACCAGATCTTTATTGTCAATGATGCTATATAATATGAATCAGTCAACTAACTCTCCACTGGCTCCACTCATCAGTACTTTGACTTTCCCATACAAAAAACCACTCCTGGGCCACTACTTTCCTATACATACATGTTATCATTCTTATAATATAAACCACCTGTAGACAGGGACTGTTGGATTTGCATATTATATCCCTGGCACTTAGCTCAGTGATGGACACACAGTAGGCACTTAATAAATGCTTATTCATTCACTAATAAGTGGAAAGCAAATCCTGAGTAAGAACTTTAATAAATTTATTCATTTAACCAATTAATGAATGCTTGTTTAGGATGTCATGAAAAAAAGAATACAAAACAATTATATGGCATGGTCCTTACCTTCCAGAAATTTATATTCTATTTCAGACCTAAACAGAAACAATTCAATAGTACAAAGCAACATATAATTAAGTGCTCAAATAACAGGAATGTGCTACAGAAATTCTAAAACAGGAAGTCATTCTTAGGTGTTGAAGTGGTTGTGGAAGAACTCATAGCTTTGCTATGGATCTTAAATGAGAAGAAAAACAGAGGGAAAAGGGTAGGAGAGATAAAGGGAAAAGATAAGGTCAAGTCTGAGGGATAGTTGGAGTATTGAATTGTATGGAATGAAGGGACAATTCATACTGGGGAATGAGAGAAATTAGGTTAAATAGGGTGAGGTTTCATTACAGAGAATTTTGAGTTCCAGAAATAGGGAAATAGTTGATTTTTCAAACATCAAATTTAGCAATATGAGGAATATGAATTGATCTATCAATTGGTAGATC
The DNA here is from genome assembly GCA_023553655.1 of Myrmecobius fasciatus. NCBI lineage: Eukaryota > Metazoa > Chordata > Mammalia > Dasyuromorphia > Myrmecobiidae > Myrmecobius > Myrmecobius fasciatus. Next base: position 65,052 of record JAJPUD010005703.1, read on the forward strand.
GATCTCCTAAGAAATTTTGGATTTATGAAAACATCATCATAGCCTTCTCAGGAGGAAAGTGACTCTCAAAATGAGGATTCAGGAAAAAAAAATGTTTCCCTCTGTGTCTGAGACTATATAGAGGTAAGGGTATTAGACATAAGGTCTCTGATAATTTGGCTGGCTGTGAAACTGATGCCGTAAAGTGATCAGAATTGACCCAGAAGAGATAGAACTTGCCTTACAGAATAGGATGTTTCTGAAGTCTTACAGAATGGTAATATTTTAGATTCAGAAGGGAACTTAAAGATTAGCATAGTTTAGAGACCCATTGTAGAACCAAGATCATAATCCAGGTTTCTTAACTTTAAATTCTGTGCTTTTTTTTCTTATATTACTCACAATCAAAATAGATATATACCACCATAAGAAATTGCCAAGTAAGTCATAGGTACAGAAAAGATAAATAAAAGGATAATTATTTCTATTATAAAAAGAAAGTCTGCTTTTAAAGAGGGTCTATTAAATAACCCAGGTTCCCTTGTGTACTTGACTATGAGAAAAGGAGTGAGAGCAACATACAGTACATTAAAACCAATTTAAAAGCTTAAAATTTATGGACAACTAACAATCAGAAATGGAAAAGAAACATAACAAAAATTTTCAGATCAGTCACATGTGGAAAAATGCTTGTTTTAATGACTTGATTTTCATACTTTAACAATTATTCTTTTGCATAAAGCAAGGACAGCCATAGTCTTCCCTTATGTAAACCTCTAAGCTTAGCATCTTCATGAAATTTTGATAAATTAAAATATAAATTTAAGTGTACTAGTGGAGTTTATTTTCAAGTTATTTTTAAGGAACTTAAATTCCTTTTGTAAAATTAATAGTCAACTAGCAAATGTTACTATTTATAAATCAGAATATGTATATGTGCTTGTGTGTGTATGTGTGTGTGTTGCTTGCAGTTAAGATCAACTCATAATGATTGTGCTTTGAATAGAAAGGAGGAATTTTAAAAGTATAACATATGGGTTGAATCTGTAGGATTTGATAGAAGTTAGGAGTAAAAGAAAGAGAAATCAAAAATTTCATAATGCTGAAGAAATAAAAAAGTGAAAGAGGCATTATTTTATAGGGAAACTGAGAAAAGTAATATTAACAACAACAATAATTAAAATGAGGTATCTAAGGTTACATAGCTTGCAAATGATTCAGATTCAAATTCAAGACTTTGGATAATCAGGTCTAGTTGACCAAATCATTTTCCTAAAACACAGATTTGACCATAAGACTCTATGATCAAAAATTTTAATAAGTACCCAATTGCTTCTAAGATATATAACCATTTGTCAGCCTTCATACATAGGGTTCCCCTTTCCATAGAAAATACTTCCATCTCATTTTTGCCTCTTAGAATCCATATTTTCCTTTAAAGTTGAATTGAGCATTCATTTCCTCCAGAAACTTATTATCCATACTCTTCTTCCCAAATATCTTGTATTTGTGTATCTGCATATATATTGCTTCCATCCCCCTAGGGAACCAGGGCCATCTCCAGTCATCCTGACCTATATCTGACCACTGCACTCAGATGGCTCCAGAGTAAGTCTGGATACTTATACAGCCCTACCTCACTTAAATCCAACTCACTTACATGTCACAGGGTCACTTCCTTGATGTCATAATTGTCTTTGAGAAATAAGGATAAATAACAACAACCCCTTAGGATATAAACTCTTTGAGAGGAGGCAGTATCTAATCTTTATCTTGTTACTTTCAGTTCTTGATTTAGAAGAGGCACTTAGGTTATGATTCTTGAACTGAATTGGCCTGGTCCTTGTCCTTAGTCACACAATTCTTGTCTCCTCTCTGACACTGTTTTCACCTCCCATCTATATTTATTGGTTACTGCTCATTTAAATTGAGACCTGGGAAAGTTCTTAGCTTAAAAAAAGCAATTCCCATTCCATCTAGGACCATTTCTAGTCATCCTAATCTATATCTGACTACTGGATCCCAGATGGTTCCCAAGGAGAAAGTAAGTCTGGTGACTTTGCTCAGCCTTCCTTCACTTAAATCCAATTCACCTGCATGTTCATCAATTTCCTGAGGTCATGGTCTTCTTCGAGAACAAAAGACAAACAACATCAATCTCTCTATCACCCTTATCCAACTGAGAGGTTAAGTTTGATGCAGTCATTCATCTGGTACTAATAGATTTTTTTTTACTAAATTAGGAGTAGATTAATGCTCTGAGGAAGTTAACCCTCTCTGCTTTGAAAGTCTTACTAGTCCTGAGATCCCTACACCAGCTTGATTGATAAATGTCATATGACCCATCACATCTAGTTGTCTACTACGATGTTTTACATCATTCTTCAGAGATTTTCTTGCTATCTACCCTTCAGTCCATATTGCAACTCTAATAAAATAAAAAAGCCACTGCAGTGTAGCTGATAAGTCAAGAAACACACACATACTGCTACACTCCCCAAACTGAATCAAATGATGAATAACGGGCAAAAAAATAGAAAAGGAATTCAGAAAGAGAGGTTACTGTGAAATAGAGGGTTCTGAACAAGGAGATAAGATTTGATCTGGGATTTAAGAGTTAGTCATTACATAAAAATTGAGGATAGGAGAGAGACTGAAAGGAAGAGGAAACTTACATAGCTTTTTTTCGGAAATGAATAGATTTTCTTCTTAGTGTCTTTTGAGGGCTCAATCCAGCCAGTCAGATGTATAAAGGGAAGAATAATAACTAACATTTACACAGCATTTTGTTTAATGTACAGTTATTTGAATCTCACAATAAATCTATGAAGTAGGTACCACAGTTTTTATCATCCCCATTTTAAATAGTGAAACTGAGACTCAAAGTGGTTAAGAGCATGCCTATGGTCATGTGTCAAAATGGTATTAAGGGAATCTTATGGATGCCAAGTCCAGCACTCCATCCACTACAGTATCCTGTCTTTCCATGGAAGCCAAAAGAACTTCACAGTACTAAAACCAAGATTACCAAGAATATTAAAAAGATTAATGCCATTGCATGTGGGTTAAAATGATTGAAAGTTCAAGGAGAATATAAGTGATGGGGTTTGTCCCAGAGGAGAGTATTGTTGACTTTGGAGAGAATCATGTCAGTGGAGTATCCCTGATTAAACATGCTAACAGAAAATAAATAAGAAATCAGATAGTAAGAAGGTGAAGGCATTATTTGTAAACTCATTATTCAGATATATGGACAAGAAAGGAAAAGAGAAAACAGTTGTTAACTAAAAAAATTGAGTGAATGCTTTTAAAATGGCGGAGAGGAGGGCAAAGGAAAAGATCTTGAGGACTGAGGACAAATCATTGTTTGAAAATGATGTAAAATGGTAAATTATCTATCATTCTTAAATTATGAAAAGAATATTCATTTTTATTTCTGAGGCTCACAATAGAGGGATATATTTTTACTCCTGTATTCTTTCTACTGATTAGGTCAAAGCCTAGATTTTCCATTTAGTTTTTAAAATATAATATTATATAACCAGCATAATTACTACATTACACAAAATTGGGAACACCACTGCTGACTGTCCAGATGTTTTACCAAATAATATTATAGGCAGAGTAAAGTGGAGAGTTGAGGTTATTTAGATGAAACATTCTTTAAAATTTTGCTTTTGAAAGGAATTCTCTTTTTAAAAAAATCCTGATTCATGTAGTTTTTATTTTTGCTTATTTTAATTTACCTAGTTTTGTGGAATTAAGGGCAATTTATTCAACTACCCAAGTTGCTGGAATAGCTATAGCCAAAATAATGCTTCTTGCGCAAGATTTATATAAGATCTCTTTATTGACATAGAGATTAAGCACTGGTCAAATTGAATTATATAAAACCAGAAAATAATGCAAAAAGAGGCCAAAATAGATGTCAGGGAATTCATACATTTTATTATGAATGACCATAATTTAATCTCACAATAATACAGATATTTATGTTTTGCTAAGCACTTTACACAAAACAATACTGAAAAATAGATTTCATTTGTATAAGAACATATAGATTCAATATCATCTTTGGCTTATACAGTTCTAACAAGCTCAGTCTCTTGATTTCCCAATATATGACTACTTTAAGCCTGAAAATGAGAAAATAAGGAAAATGGCTATAAAAATGATTGAAGCAACATAACACAAATAAAAACACAGACTATCCAACTTAACATCACTGCACAATACTGTCATTAACACCCTAAGTTACAGAGCATGATATGCATTCTAGTATCTATATATTTATAACACAGCAAGTACTGAACCTCATTGACAGAGGGAATTTCCTCACAAAATACATCAATAACCAAACCCAAAACTTAAAAGTCTGCAGCCAGCTTCTGGACTTCCTTCTAGGTAGTCTAGAGCTCTGTAACTTGGTTTAGACCTTGTTGCAAGTTTCTATCTTTGTTCTTCCACAGATACAGTTAAATAAAAACAAACAAAAAACAGTCCTAATGCCTTTATCTGTAGCAATCCCATTCACTAACAAAAAAGGCAGAAAGTTAATTGCCCACTTGATAGCTTCTGCAATATTTATGAAAAAAAGAACAGAAATATCATTCCAACTGCATTCTCCTTCATTGCTTCGCTCTCACTTAATAGATATGTCATTTCATCCAGATTTTGAATTATTCTCTACTTATAGCTTTTATACTTATAGCTTTTAGCGTCATCTAGAGTTCAGAGATGAGGTTCTGCCTTCACTACAAGAGAAAGAATGGGCTTTACCATTTCTCCTTCATCTTTTTCCTTCCTTCCTTCCTTCCTTCCTTCCTTCCTTCCTTCCTTCCTTCCTTCCTTCCTTCCTTCCTTCTTTCCTTCCTTCCTTCCTTCCTTCCTTCCTTTCTTTCTCTCCTTTCTTCTCTCCTTTCCTCTCTCCCTCCTTCCCTTTCTTCCATCTATCCACATTCCCTTACCTATAGGTGCCTTAAACCAAAACCACTCTAATTCTCATTGGCCACCAATAGGTTTTACGTCAAGCACCCTTTGGTCATTGTCTGATTGACTCAGATTGAATGTAAATAGCAATTATTTTTGTTTGGGCCAGAAACTCTGAGGGTGGTCTTCCCCTCCCAGATTTATTTATTTATTTATTCAGAATTTTTTTTTTGGGGGGGGGATTAGGTGAAAGAGAAGGTTTTTTGCCACAACTGCTACCTAGTCTTAATAACTAAATGGGTGTGGTCTAAGTCTAAATGAGACCTGTTGGAAGACCTTAGCTTAAAAAAGGCCAAGGTTTCCCATTTCATCCAGGGCCATCTGCAATCATTTTGATCTGTATCTTGCCACTGGACCCAAATGGTTCTGGAGGAGAAAATAAGGCAGGTGACTTTGCATTCCCCTCTCTCACTTAAATCCAATTAATTTGTATTTTGTGGCATCACCTCTCTGATGTCATGGTCTTCTTTGAAAAGGAAGGACAAATAACAGTAACAAGTTATATATAAACTGCCTATCCATATCAGTGCACTGAATTTTTACAATTCAAATCCCCTATACTTGTCAAAGTTACAGGAATGGCAATTTTCCCCTCCCTCTTTTGAATTACTGATCTCTCTTTTTTAAATATTATGAGCTCCTTGCCACTGGTCAATGTTATCTTTAATATCTTAAACAATGCACATGGTGTGTGCTAAATAAATGTTTATTGAAGCAAAGTGGATCTACTTAATTTTATGACTCAGCCCACACCTTAAATCACAAAATAAATATTCAGTAAATGGTTGGTTCAGTCCTTGAAAGGATATCTGTTGAAAGGCAATTCCAGTATCATTTTCAATGGACTCCAAATATCCCATCCAGAGAAGTGGAGTATTCTCATTCACTTGAGATCTTCAAAGGAAAACTGACCAATTGTTGGGGATGTTATAGACTCTTGAAGGAATTATTGGTCAGATATGATTTGGACTAGATTTTTTTCTAAGCTTATTTACAACTGTTATTCTATGATTTTTCTTATTTTAGCTTTATTTCTCCTAGAATCCAACAGAGACAGATACTTTAATAAACGTTTGCTGAATGGATTAACAAAAATGAATTTAGACAAAATAGTCAAGGGGGAATTTCATGTAAAAGGGCAAAAAAGAGAAAACAAAACAAAATGTTTCAAAGGACAAACCACCATTGCTACAAACACAATCATTAAGCATATGCAATGTGAAAAAGACTAAGAGTTATTGTAGTCACACCAAAATATAAGAAGAGTACTCACCTTCAGCAAGGAATAATTTAGGACAAAACAACAACAACAACATTCACATATGTAAGTACACACACAAAAATATGTAACATTTTTCCATTTAAAAATCTATTTTCAAAAATAAGTAATTGTTTTCTAGAGTCATGTGAAGATGATTAAAAACACTGGATAAGGAAATCATTCATTTGTTCATTTTAACGATCTTAAAAACCTAATCTGAACGAAATCAATTATTATTACAGCTGGAAAAAAAACATACTGTATCAACTTGGCTTGAAAAACATTTGATTCAATAGTTGCATGTAAGAATAAGACTAAGACATAGACTAAGACAGTTTATAAGTATAATGTATTGAAACTGCCTGAAAGCCCGCCATTTGGCACTCAGACTAACATCAAAAGGCGATGTTCTTAATGAGCATCTGCAGCTGAGAGGCAGCATTTCAACATCATGAACTGAAAGGGCATAATGGCACTACTGCCAAACCCAAATAATTTACATCCCTTTACATCAGCAATGGTTTTAAGGTTTGGCACTGAGAGTTCCTAAACAAAAGGGGCTAGAGCCAGCATAAATCTGACCTTCAAAAGTACTTCTGTGATTTTGCTGTCCCACAGTAGTCAACATGTCTAAACTGTATTTTTTTTTAAAATTACAGCTTCATTATTTAGTTCTTTTAATATCTAGGAGTCCACATCACACTTTATTCTTCAGGGAGGTATATGGCAAACTATAGTCCCCTTTTTACATCTCATTTTCTTACAAGGCTGCTCTCAGACTTGTTGAATATTTTAAAAGAGCTATCAAACTGTCTCATATCAAAATTCACTCAAAAAACCCTGCCTTTTAAGAAAAGCAATCTAAGTCTTTCTTATTGAAAATTCAGATCGCCTTCATAATCCACAAAGGAGACAACTGATAGAGCTTTTCAGTTTTGCTTAACTTGGAAACACTTTATTAGCGATAATAAAAGTCTTTCAACAATCTGTTCCAAGGAATGGCGTACATAGCCTCTTCTTTACAAAGTAGCAGGCATTTCTTGAATCTATAAATTGGTTAGATCACTCAGCTGAAAAACTGTCAGCTCTAAAATTTGCACTAAAACATTTTTTTCCTTGAAAACATGTAACAGTTGTATACTCAATGACTGAAAGGTACAGGAAAACCTTTTAAAAAATGCATTTGTCACTTGCTAGCTTTTCCCTGTAGACTGATGATAGCAGGTGCAGTACTTCCTCCTTCCTCACTTTCAATTGAATCTGCTTCTTTACAACTTGCTCACCACAAAATTCAAATCTACTTTTAACAATAAGGAATTCTAAAAAATTACTCTTTTATTTTATGCTAAAGCACAAAGACCTATCAAAAAAAAGTCTGTGTGTATGTGTTTATACACTATTATATATACATATGTAAGCAGTTATACTTTAATACTCAACACAAATACTGGAAATAAATTAAATTACTATTAACTTAAATTCTTTTTTGCTTTAAAAAAAATCTACTATGTCAGGAATCCTAAGGTTCAAATATCAAGTAATATAAGGTTTCCAAGTTGTTCACAATTTAAAAGGATTTCTGCAAGAAAAGTAGAGAAGCCATCTATCTTGTCCACACTAGTCTGAATTACAAAAATTCTATTTTAATTTGAAGGAAAGATCACATACAAATCTTTAGGGACAAACTAAGCCAACTTCCCAACATCTAATTCATTTGGTCCCTTATACTTCTAAATGCTCATGTGACTAATGTTATATATTATACACACAAACTGTATCTTTCCAATCATTCTGGTTGTGTCACTAATTCCTATGAAGGAAACTTGCTATCAGTTTTTGCCAATGTTTAACCCTAGCTTCTTGCCAGCAGACATTGAGGTAAACCTCTGTGATTGGAGATTTGAGTTCTTAGTTCTTAGTTTGAGTTTTTAACATGATATATTTTTTCCCCTATCCAGTGACGGTAAAACAATCTTAAAGGATTTCTGGACCAAGAAGATCCGTGAGTTCTATTAATATTCCCATTACCAAAAAAAAAAAGTTAAAATAATTTGAATGTAAAGTTTGAAATATTAGGGAAGTTTTTTTAGGCTGGTACAAAATATATGCAAATTTTCAGAGCTTGCTATATAAGCAGGTACAGTGAAGCAGTTTCTGAACTATATTTTTTTCTTTTCATAATTTGACAGGTTTCATTTTGTTATATTTGGAATACAATACATATTAGTTTCTATTTTGGAAATGTATTTTGCATATTGGTGTTATTATAATGACCCATACAGTATGAGTCTATATAGGGCTTACAGCATTCCTAAATGTAATTTTCTCAAAATCAGAGGCCAACAGTTTTTTTTAAAAATAAGGCTTTATTTTCAATTTTATAATGAATACCAACAAGAAAATTTGCTGAAATGACTATTATATTGTATACACTTTATAAGTAAGTATACCTAGATGTGTAACTTTTGTAAAAGATAGTAAAGGTACTGCTTTCCAATCACTATTATCTTTCTACAATAAAATCTCCTGTCCTTTCCAGATCCACATTAAAATAAAGAACTAGTACTCACTAACAGAGTATTGCAAATTACTGATGAACACAATCCACTATTCCAGATCACTTAAACCATAAAATTCTGAAGCCCAGCTAGAAGAGAATTCAAATTCCAGAGGAAACTGATAAACCTTTCACTTTTATCTTAAACACAGCGCATCTAAAATGAAGACAGATAATAGTCAATGACTAAATTTTCATGGACATATAGAATACATTTTCCAAAATCTATAAGTTATGAATAAGCACAGAATATATGCCAATGACAGGACAATCAAGAGACTTTTTGATTCTGTTCTATTTCATCAAAGTCTCCTTGGTCTTTTAAGTCTTGTAAATTCCTTTTTAGAATTTGATCAGTAAAACCTGGGGTTAAACTTCTTTCTTTTGTTAAACAACCTGCAAGGTAGGCACTTCCATTCTCAACCCTCCTTTCCCCACTGGCGAGCCAGAGCTGCTTCCCAGAACCATGAAGCAGTACTTTTCTCACCCCCCACCCCCGACAGCTGCCAGAACTGGGAAGTCAGAGGGGAGGTGCCTCCCCCGGGGTCGGGACAGGTCACGCCCCGTGACTCTAGGGCTGAGCACCCTTTACAGAGTTCGATCTAGGCTGGCTCTATGCCCATCCAAGTGGGGTGGGGAGTATCCTTTCCTGACCGAACTATGCCCAGGGGAAACGTCCCGGCCCTATGGCCCAGCCCAGCTGGGGGTCAAGTCTCAGCGATCCTGTTTGCCTCACATTCGAGGGTATACATAAGGGAGGATGAGACCCGCAACGCCTCCCATGCAAGACCGCTTCCCGGTGGGACAGGGAGATAGCCACGAGTTGACACGCCCACTGCCTCAGCTAGCCAGCCCCATTTCCCATCCCCAACTGTGGTCCCCGTGGAGACCCGAATGCTGAAGCTTCTGGCCCCTCACGGCGGCGGCCGGCGGTCCGAAAGAAGCGGCGCGCACGCGCGGCTCGGAAGCTTGGGAGGGCGGGGGCTCCGGGTCAGTTTCCCTTACCCCCAGCCTCGTCCTTTTCTCGATCCCGACCGGGGATGAAGGGGAGTAGGGGTGCGCCCCAGAGAAAGTGGAGCGCCAGCCGGGGAACGGAATGACTTGGGCGGGGGATTCTTGGGATGACGACCTAGTCTGCATTTTATTTTCTCATAAGTTGAAAGAGTGGGGAAGGAAAAAAGGTTTGTTTTTTTTTCTTGGGGGGAGAGGGGGTCCGCCAGCAGGGCGGGGTTTCTTCTCCAGACCGTTAGACTCGAAAACCGGGCGATTACCGTGGCAGCTCCCAGCCGCCGCCGCCACCCGCGCCGCAATAAAAATCCCCTCACTGCTTCCCGCCCAGCCAGCTCCTTTCTGATTGGTCGCCAAGGGAGAGCGGCCGGGGGGTGGGGGGGTGGGGTTCACTGGGGAGATGGGGTGGGGGGAAAGGCGTCCTAGGCTCTCGCTTACCCTGGGGAAGGGGCTTGGATGTTCCCCCAGACCGGGCTCCTCCCTTTGCACTCCGGCTGCCTTTCCACCCTGCCTCTGATAGACCTCCGAAAACAGGTCTAACTGCAGCAAGTAAGCAGACAGAAGCATCTGTGCTTTTTGCCCTGGCCTCCTTCAGCTTCCCTACCCCACCCACCCCCTGAAACTTGCAGCAGCCCTTTCTGCACGCAGCTCCACGTTCTGTACGACCACCCCCTTCACCCCAATCTTCTGTCAACAAACGCGCAGGGAGGGGGGTATTACTAGGTGAGTGTGGGGAACCCGAAGCTTTCCTCCAAGGAGACTGGGTTGGAAATATACCAAAATGAACCTCCCACCTTCACTCCGCCAAGACTCACTCGGCGGCACGTTAACACACTATATGTAGCATCACTTCGGTCTTCTTGCTCCTTCTCTATTGTTTCCACTTTGTAATGATGGGGAACCTCGCCCAAAGCAAAGAAGATAGGGGGCGAGGTGTTCCATACAAGTACCTGCAATTATTTTCTCTTGCACCAAAAAACATTAACATCAACGTGCAGAGAAGGGGGGAAAACAGAGCTGGCAGCCCCCAGCTCACGCCCTCTTCGCCCTCCGCCCCTCTCTGCACTTCCTCCTGTCAAATCACAGCGCCTATATCATTCCATCCCTTTTGGTTTTCAGGGCACCGCGAGCAGGATTTCCAACTAACCAGCAATTTGGCAAATGAAAAACTCACGTCATACCGATTGGGGAGGGGAGGAGAGAATACAACATCCACACAAGCCTGCTTTTCTTTTCATTTAGCTCCAATTTTGCAAACCGTTATCCTGACTATTGGGGGAAGGAAGGAACGAGAAAGCAAGAGGGTTCACTTTATTAGATATGAGAAAAATCATAAAAATGGGGGAAAGTGGTCGAGAAAAGGTCCCCAAGGCCTCATTGTTCGCTTTTCAAGAAGCTGGTGCTGAGGTTTAGATCCGTCTGAGCATCTGGGAAAGGCTGTGCTTTGCCCGGTTCATGTATGTTCGGCACCACCCCAAGCCCAGCGTTCCCCTCTTGCCAGTTCTCACAAGCCCCCTCCACCGAACCCACTGCCTTCGTGGAGAAGGGAGGAAAGAGAAAGGGGGAGGGGATGTAAATGCACAAGTGTAGCCCTCTGCCCATTACTACCAGCAGCCCAGCAAGGCTTCCCAGGAACCGTCAGCCCCACTCCGACTGCAGCCAAGTACAACAAAGTGAAGACTGCAAAGGGAGGGGAAGCCCGGCATTCACTACGTGGAGGGACAGCTCATCAATGGAAAACCCATCTGTATCCCAGAAGGGTGGGAAGGGAGGACGACAAGGCTCTTTTTGTATTTGCTGGGGGGCAAAAGGGGTTTTTATTTAATTTCAACCTTTAGCATTCAATGTAAAACTGCCTAGAATAATAGTTTTCACGGGAGGAAGGAGAGGGAGAAAGGAAGCAACTAGCAAATCAGATTAAAAAAGATGTACCTGCAGTTCCCAGGAAAAACAAAGTCCAGATGAGATCCTTAGTTTGCAGCATTGTAATCTGCTGGCTGGGAAGGATGTTCTTGCAAAGGTAATTTCTTGTGTTCCCCCCTTGCAACGAGTCTGGACGGCGACAGAGCAGAAGTCCTACAGGCAGACAATTGCTAGTCTTGGTATTATTTTTGCAGAATTGTTTCCTGCCAGCCGCTGCCGAGCTGCGTTCACGCGCTGATCAGAGAATGAGTGACAGTCCTAGCCGTAGCACACTCGGAACTCTGGGATCCTTGCGCTTCCCTGGTTTTGCTTTGATGGAAATGAGGATGGGAAAGAGGGGCGGGGGGCTGTGAGTGAGAACCTCACTGTGTCCTTCCACCACACCAGCTACAAATAGTGCCGAACATCAAGGAGGTAAGAGAGACAGGAGAGGCAGATGCAGCCGACTACAAAACACGGCCTGGATTTTGCAGAAGAGTTGGAATCTTTCACACGCTGTCTCCAATGCAGTGTTGGGATTTCTTCTTTTTCACACTTCTCCCCCGCCTTCCCCCACTACGTCTCCGCTGCCTATCCCTCTTTACCCGTGGGTTTGTTACTTTAATAAACTAAGGGAGATGTGACAGTGCAAGAAAAGCACCATAGAGGACTAATAATACCTCCCATTTGTATAGAGATTCAGTTTCAAAGCGCTTTTCACATACATTAGGTCATTTGATCCTCACAATACAAGGAGCACCCAGAAGCTGAACTCACCAAAATAAAAAGTGCAGGAATGAGGATTCTTGTATTTTGTTGTTGTTTAGTTTTGTCTTTTCATGAATGTGAAGTTGGTTCTCCCACAGAGAAGCAATACTACAGCAAGCAAATAAATCCCAGGGGATGGAGGTGGGAAGTAATTTAAGTAGATGAAAAAGCAGATGTTTAGCAAGACTTTCGGGGAATCACTGGAAGAAAATAGGGGTGTTTTCTTGTATGTCGATGCTTAAGACTGTGTTTTTTTATTTATTAAGAAGCCAAGCATTGTATTTCAAAGAAAACATCCTGTTTTACAGCAAGTTCAATATAGTGACCAAGAATCAAATATGCTTTCAGATTAGACATGCATTAAAATTTTTGAGAAAAGTAGCTGGGAAAATGTATGGAATTCTAGTCATTGAAATGTTAGTATAGTTCTAACTTCTTTGGAAAGAAAGTATAGGGACAATAACTATTTCTGGGAGTTAGAGCATAAGTAAGCCTTGACCTCAAAGGATTTTACAACACAAATATTTAGGGGAAACAATTCCAAGGTATTTTAAATGTTACACTAAAATATACAAGGTGATTGACAGTCAAACCCTTCTTCCTGTAAAAAAGGCTCTCTATGTTTGTCAATACAGAAAACATAATCCTCTTTATCTTTAAAGGTTACAACTACTATACATAGATTCACTTTCCTCCTTAAGTGGCCAGGATTCCCACTTGTAGTCACATAATGGGCCAGCAAGATCAATGTCATCCAAATCAACAAACATTTATTAAGCCCCTGCTTTTTGCAAAGCACTGCTGGGAAGACAAAAAGCAAAGGAAAATATTCCTTGACCTCAAGGAGCTTACATTCTACTTTAGATTTTATATTGCTAGTTCCCTATTATTTAGCAACTATCCCTGTTTTCTATTCTCAAGAAAACAAAAGGATAGCATTTTGGACAGGTGGAATATCCATGACCTACCTTGTATAATTGCAGAGGCAACCTGCAAAAAGCTCTCTACTCATATTCACCTAACACATAGCACATCTCACTCGGTTTGGAGTCAGAAGATGTAGTTTGGAATCTTGCCTCTGATATTTATTTTTCTGTGGTACCTTCCGAAAACTTTTCCCTCTTCTTCCCTTAAGTAGCCTCATTACTATATATAAAAAAAGTCAGAGAAAGAGATGAGATTGTAATATGTCATTTGAGGAAATGGAGGAAATGTTACAATATTTCTAAAAATATTGTAGCCTGTCCAGTAGCTGTTAGTTGTATAGAATTCTGTAACCGACAGGACAGTTGATATGCTTCATGGAAGATGGGGCACTTTGGGTAAGATTAAAATGGTTTCCTTAAAACAGTGTCTATCAATCATTTGTCTATTTTGAGGAAGTAGAATCCTGGGAAGATATAACTCAACTGGAGGTATGATATGTCCTAAAATTGGTTTCTGGCTGCTTAGGTGATAGTTGGGCTGAGAAACTCAAGGTAGGATACGTCAATTCAGAAGAGAACAGTGATATGCTGGAACCAGCTCTAATAGGCTAACAATGAGAGTTCAATATTAAGTTTTCAGTACAAATACATCTTAAAAATCAGTCTTCTATAAATTGGGACTTAATTTATCATTGTATTGATTGTCTGGAAGTAATCTGTATTAATACAGATTAAATTTAAAAGTGTATTGCATATATTGCTCCCTCTGTTCTTCATAGCCTGGTAGTAAAACATTTATGAGCACATTCTTGTATTGCTCTATAAACATTGCTTCAGTTCATCAGGAACTTCGGTATTCCTTGATGCAACCTGGCTGAGGAAAGGAAAGCTTCACCACCACTATCATCATAACTAGCATTTATATAGCACCTACTATGTGCCAGTCACTGTGCAAAATGCTTTTTCATGATCGCATTTCATCTCATTTGGCTGAGACATGCCTACCCAATGCTTCAGAGATATTGACTGAGAATGCTAACTGAGGATAGCTGTAGCTTTTAACTGAAAGAACTGAAGCAAGCTCAGAAATATTCACTAAGAAAGCTGGCAGAGAAGAGCTCTGCTAGGGAAAGAATTACTAAACATAACACATCCAATAGAGGAAAGACTTGCAATTGGCTGTGAGGATAGCACTGCACCTGAGGACCATAGTTAAGTCATATAAAGAGACTAAATGAACAGGCTAATAGAAAGAATTGAAATAAGCATAGCCTTACCTCTGCAGCACAAGAGAGGCTTATTAATCACAGCATCCCCTTCTCTTCTCTTCCTACCCTCTCACCAATGGTAGAGGTCAATAAATGAATTTGTCAAAGAGCTATAAGCACAGAATTCCCTATTGAATTTAGGTGACCTTAATAATCATTGAAAATGATGACTATCTGGAATGGAGATCAACATGCCTGGCAGGAAATCAGTAGAGAACACAGGGAGATAACACAAAGACCCAGTATGTATTAGGGGAATAACAGATCCAACAGCATCTCAGTAACGTCAATAGAAGACATGGTCAACTTTCAATCGTAGAGGCATGATCTGTTCCTCCATGAATGTGCCCTATTTATGTGTATTTCCTGGCTACATGTGCTCTGATGTGTGGCTACACCACATAAATTCCTGTAAAGGTTCAATCTTCCTATTGAATGTCAAGTGAGCTCAAGATTTATGAAAGGGATGTTATATTACTTTAATTCAAATGTTTTTGTTATGAACTAAGTATATCATCTGACTAACTGGTAAAAAGCAAAATAGCAGCTGGACCTCATGAGCCATGGAAAGAAGAGAGTTGTGACCTGCAAAATACTTAGGATCTGGAATAACTAACTGATGACCCTAATCGAAAGGGACAGAATGGATTGAAAAGACTATATTACTAAAAATAAAGAGGTTGGACTTGATGATCTCTCAAATCACTTCTTCATTTAAATCCTGTGACTCAATGATCCCACTCAATTCTTGATGGCATTTAAATGCTACAAAGAATACAGAAATCATAACAAATTAATTAGAGGAATCTCTGGCTTTATGATAACTCTTCTATTAAAAATACGTACACCTTTGGGAAGGGTAATATGCCAAACATCACAGTTCCAAATAATTATACCACTGGGCCTAAGCAAAGCAGATTAGAAAGAGAAACTGAGGACCCCCAAGACAAACTTTTCCTATTTCAAAATTTTGCCTAGGACAACACACACCCTTTCCAGAAAAAAAAGAAGAAAAGTTACTTTTTACAATGCTTGTCAATGGAATTAAATTCTTTACTATCTTTTTTTCCCCCAAATGTCCCTATTTATAGCTTTTCAATGTAGGCAGGTGTGGAAATCCTATCTCACTGCAGCATGACTGACATTCTTTTTTTCTCCTTTCAGCTCCTCCCTGTCCTGTGTAAATGTTGATCCCTGTTGTAATGACTCATTCTAGAAATCTGCCCCACACAGCTATTCCAGTGTACACTCCTTGTCTCTTTGCCTTGCTATTTTAATAGGATTCATCACTTATCTCCAATTCTCAACCTCCCCACTTAGCAATGCCTGCATCTGTTAGTTTCAAGTTCCAGTCATTTCCTGCTTCTGTCTTGTAGATTGCACGAAACTAAAGCTTTCCTCACTCTTCTTCCCACTGGACATATATTCTATAAAAGAAACTAAATCAGTGCTCTTTTCCACCTTAATTTCATGAAGATAAATTCAGAGTGAGAAAGTGATAATCTGATAATATTCGATTACAAGCTTCTTGAGGACAGGACTGTTTGTTTTACTCATCTTTGTATCTCCTCCAATCCTTTCTATACAATTGATACTTGACAAATATATGAAGAATAAATGAATAAAAGAAAACTTTACTTCTTTTACTTGACAAGAATGGTTGAATTGCCAACTTTCCTACACTTCATCCTCATGGGAAAACTCAGCCCATCCATGCAAAGCAAAATCGGTCTAGGATACAGTATCCCTCATTTTGAATATTTCCTCTTTATGATTTTATTTCTCTTAACATCAACCCCTAAGAAAAGGAATTCTGTTGTACTGTGGATATCTTCCTTCCTCAGAGGCCCCTAGAGGATTTTATAGACATCCCAAGCACTCATATACAATCAGATTTTAAAATCCCATTTTTATATATGCATCTGCTGAGGCATAAAGAAATAAAGCAAAGACAAGGTCAGACGATAAGTTGATATGAAGTGTCATCCAAGGAGCTCTGTCAGAACTAACAAGGAAGAGATAGTGTCTGAGTAGTACTAGATTGAAACTGAGGCACCTTGAAGCCATGATCCAAACCTAGTTTGATTAGCTTCCTATAATGTACTTAAATAATACAAGCATATTACTTAATGTTTAATCAACTTTTTATTTCATTTTTACTGGCTTTCTTTGAAATCCTATATATTTTGTTTTATACATTTAAGATGTTTTTCTGAGAAAGGGTCCATAATACACCAAAAGCTTAAGACCTGAATTTAGGTTTCCAGAATACATTAGGGTCTGTAATTTTAGAAAAGAGGCATAGCCAAAATCTAAAACCACAAAGTGTGATCTCACTAAGTCATAAGACATTAATATCTTTCTTCTGTATCACTGCTGCTCTCTGATTTTAGCCTGGTTCTCCACCTCCTGTCCTGGAGCCTTCTTCAGAATGTTAAGAGTTCATCATTTATAGCTATCCCTAAAACCACCATTCTACCCTCCAATCATCTTTTTGCTATGCTTCTTTCTCCCTCATCGTGTCCACTTCTTGCTCAGGGAATAGTAATCACTTTAATTCCACCGATCTTGGGAAGGGAATATATTTTACTCACCATCTCTGTGACTTCCTCTTTCTTGGCCACCACTCCCTGAAAAAAAGTATCTTTCCCTATTAGGAAAGGAGCTTCTTGAGGGAAGAGATTATATTGTTTTTTGTATTTTTGTCCCTAGAACTCAACACATTGCCTGTCCAGCACATAATTATCTTTTTTTATTCATTCATTCATAATTTTCTCATATACATACATACATTAATGTACCTATAGTCATTACTCCTTTAAGCATTTCTTCTTTGCACCACTGTTTTTGGTGAAAGATAGTGTTAGGAATCAGAGCACTGGGGAAGAGCATCTATAGAATAACTGCTAAGAAATCTGCTCTGCCCAGCTAGAAAACGACATGGTCATGTAATAGATATTAGCCTCAAGACACTGGCATTTTAAATTGGGGGCTAGACTTCCATTGATATTTGGCCATAGCAGATTTTAGAGGTCTGATATTTTGCAGGATTTTGCTGTTTCATGACCTGAGGTGAAGGGTGGGGTGGGGGAGGTGATAAAGAAATATTTCTTCCACTCATAACTTCCCTAATTCAGCCTTAACCAACTCTTTCTAACTTCTATTCTTCTGAAAGAGTAATGTACTAGGGTTAAACTAGAGCCCATTCTGGTTACTGTTTGACTAGGACAATGCCAGGACAATGATACCAGCCCCACTCACTAAAGTTTGGATTCTGACTTAAATAATTTTTGCTTAATCATCCTTATGGAGACAAAATGAAAGAGTGAGAAAAAGTGGAAAATATGTGCAGAAAGTGCCCACTCACATATATTTAAGCAAACAGATACCCTGAAAAGAAGGGAAAAAAAGGAAAAAGGAAATTACATGAGAGGAAGGCTATGATAATAATAATTAGCACTGTTATGTGCTATCTGGCATTTATAATAGTATTTTAAAGTTTACAAAGGAGGTGGGACTAAGATAGTGAGGGAAAGGCAGGGACTCACCTGAACTCTTCTAAATTCCTCTCCATACAACTTTAAAATAATGCCTCAAAATGAATCTGGAGAGGCAGAATCAACAAAAGGTCAGAGTTAAACAATTTTCCAGTCTAAAACAACTTAAAAGGTTAACAGGAAACATCTGTCTCACTAGGGTGAGAGTGGAGTGCAGTCCAGGAAAGAATGTGCTTGGTAGACTTTGTGGGTGACTCAATCAACACAGGATGGAGAGTACTCTCAGCCCACAAATACTAAGAGAGACAGATAACTGATCAGAAGGAAATTACAGGGAACCTTTTTCTGGCACTAGGTGCAGGATTCTGTTGTATTACTCATATGGTTCCAGGCAGCACCCCCAAAGTGAGAAGGAGCATTATCACATGATAACATGCAACATCAGGAGGACAGGAGGGGAGCGTTCCAAGATGAGAAAGGAGTGCATGTGAATATTCACAGATCAGAGCACAGGCCAGGAGAGAAGTGACCACACCTCTCCTTAGATCATATAGACTTGGAAGAACTAAAAACTTCACAAACTCTTAGAACTAGTTCTGAAAATAACAGCACAAGAAACCTGAAGACTGTTAAAGTTTTCCACATCCAGGAGCAGAACCCAGCATTAACATAAAGTTAAAAATCAAGAAATTCACTGAAAAAATGAACAAGTAACAAAATAACTTGACCACAGAAAACTACTATGGTAACAGGAAAGATCAAAACTCAAAAGAAGACCACAAAATCAAAACAGCTACATCCAAAGCCTTAAAGAAAAAAATATAGATTCATCTCGGGCCTCAAAAATGAATTCCTGGAAGAGCTCAAAAAGGATTTTTAAAAGCAAATAAAGAAAGAGAATGGGGAAATGGGGAAAAGAAATGAAAGTGGCGTAAGAAAATCATGAAAAAAAAAGAATCAACAGCTGTATAAAAAAAGACATCAAAATGCTGAAGGAGATAATGCTTTAAAAAGCAGGATTGGCCAAATAGAAAAGACAAACAAAAATTCGCTGGAAAAATAGCTCCTTAAAAAAAGAAGAATTGGCCAAATAGAGAAGAAGATGCATAAGCTTACTGAAGAAAATAATTCCTTAAAAAGCAGAATTGGTCAAATGGAAACTAATGATTCCCTGAGATATCAAGAAATAATAAAACAAAATAAGAAGAATGAAAAAAATAGAAGAAAATGTAACATATATAATTGGAAAACTGATCTGGAAAATAAATCTAGAAGACATAATTTAAGAATTATTGAACTAAAGAGAGGACCTAGATAATATGTTTTTAGAATTTATCAAGAAAAACTGTCCTGATAGCCTAGAACCAAAGAGTAAGCTAGAAATTGAAAGAATCTACCAGTTACCTCCTGAAAGAGATCCCAAATGAAAACTCCCAGGAATATGATAGTCAAATTCCAGAGCCAAAAACAAAACAAAACAAAAAAACAAACAAAAAAACAAACAAAAAAAACCAACTTAAATATTATGGAGCCACAGTCAGAATAACACAGGATTTAGCAACTTCTACATTAAAGCATCAGAATATGATATTTCAGAGAGAAAAAGTGCTAGTATTAAAACCAAGAATCACTTATTTTCAGCAAAATTGAATATAATTCTTCAGGATAAAAAAAGCAGAAATCCAATGAAATATAAAACTTTCAGGCATTATTGATAAAAAAATTGACATTCAAACAGAAGACTTAAAAGAAGCATAAAAAGGCAATAGAAAAAGAAATCTTATGATTTCATAAAGTTGAAGTGTTGACTTTCCTACAATCAAAGATGATACATTTAACTCCTAAGACTTTTATCTTTAGAGCACTTAGAAGAGCTATACATAGACAGTGGGCATAAATGTGAGTTCATTATGATGGGGTGATATCTAAAAAGATTAAATTAAGAGGTAAAAAAGAAGAATAACTATAATGAAATAATATACAAAGAAATAAAATTAAGTGGTAAATAAGAGGGATGCACTGGGAAAAATAGAAAGGGAGAAATAGAATGGGGGTAAATTATCTTACGTATAAGAGACACAAAAGAACTTTTACAGTGGAGGGAAAGATGGAGTGGGGGGGGCATTGGACAGTGCTTGAACCTTATTTTCATCTGAATTGACTCAAGCAGGGAAAAATATACACACTTAATTAGATACAGAGATCTGTCTTACCCTACAGATAATACATTATTTCATTTGAAGTATACAACAACCATCTGAAGTAAGTACTACAGATTTTATTATCCTGATTTTACAGATGAGGAAACTGAGACTCATGGTCAACACAGCCAATAAATATATAAGGTAGCAGTTTTCTTGAATCTACGTCTTACACATTATTCACAATGCCATCATTCCTCCTTTAACAGGAACTATGAAAGGCATTACAAAACTTCCAAAAGACAACTACATTAGAGAGTCAAGGTGTTGTAGACAAGATAGAGGTTTGGATCATGCCCCATATATTTAGTTTACATGCAACTTTGGGCAAGTCATTTAACCTCCTTGATCCTCAATTTCCTTATTTGAAAAATGAGGGGATAGAACTACAGGTCCACCTAGGTCTCTTGTAGTACTGCCTCTAAGATCCTATGAATTTGAATACTTCTAAATTCTTTGCTACATCCATCCCACTTTAGAATTCTTGGGAAAACCAGTCCTAAAATATATATAGCCTAAGAGATTAATATTGCTGCATCGACTGTAATCACCAGAGATGTGAGATTTGTCAAGAAATAGAACTAAAATCTTAATTTGAAATCAATTTGTGTCTGAACTAATCCTTGTCCACACTTTTAGTAACTTTATCTACCATCTTGAACCTTGTTCCCATGGGTGCAAATATATATATATATATATATTTGCTCTTGCACCAGCAAATGAGATTAAATGAGTTGGAATATTGTAATAAGAGCAGCTCCAACCCCAACTTCCACTTATCCTTGCATCAGCATAGCTGAAAATATGATCAGAAAGGAACAACTTACTTTCTGCCTATACTGAGTGGGAGGACACTATGACAAACTATAGACTCCTTGCCCTTGACTGGCACTTCATCGTCACTTCCCAAAGATCTTTTCTTTCTTTAGGACTTAAGGATCCAAGCCTAGACTCGCCTTAGGCAGTAAGTGACTCACAATAACTTACATGCAGATCAATTATCTTGTGCGTTATGATCTGCTTTTCTAAAGAAGTGAGCATTTTTAAAAACTCAAAATATATACAAGTGGCAATTACAGATATAAAGAATACATAACTGAATTTAGCTTTGTCCATCTTCAGGTAATTCTTACTTAGATTCTAATCTAGCCCTTTCACTTGAATAAAGCCTATTTCTAGTCTAGGGCTTTGTCTTTCAGTACTCAAAATGTTTTGTTATTATTGCTAATTTATTATTAGCACAGAGCTTATCTTAGTCCCAAATTGCACTCATCATTCATTAAAAGGCAAAACTAAAAACTTTTCCCACAAGTGATCTCCAGGTGATGTAGGGTTACGTACATATGGTAGCAAATCTGTATGGTTTCAAAATCTAGAAACTGTATTATCTACAAAAAATGAAAGTTGCAGGGAACCCAAGAGGCAATGGAAAAATTCAAGGTAGGAACAAAGAGATTGGCACATTTCCAATAATACATGTCATTTTTCACTCAAATTAGTTTGTACCCATATTTGATAGTTCATCTCCTATTTCTATGCCTTTGTCCAAGCTATCCCCTCTGCCTGGAATGTACTACCTCTTTATCTTTAACTTTTAGAATCATTAGATTCTTTTGAGGATGAACTCAGGTACCATCTCTAATAGGAATCCTCCCTGAATTTACCATTCTTAATGCTTTATTTCTCCTCAGTTGATGAGCATTTATCTGTATATTTGATGCATTGTCTTAGTAGAATGAGTGTTCTTTCAAGTCTGGATTCTAAGATCAGTATTATTTTCATGTTGTCTCCTTATAATAGTGAAAAAACTGTAAATAGTGTTATTAATTGTAGCCAAGAGACAGCCCAGGATCCTGACACCAAGAACCTTGGGGATAGCCAACATCTTGAGAAGAAAACCCTGGAAAGATTGTTATTTAGTCATTTGTGTGATGTCTGACTCTTCATCCCTCATTTGGGGTTTTGTTGCCATCTCCTATGCTATTGTACCTTGAGGACCATGAGTATTTTCCATCCAACTTCCAATTAAAACCTTCCAAGTGTTGTCTCCCCCATTAGAATATGAGCTCCAGGGGAGCAGGAACTTTCTGACTTTTTTATTTGTATCTTCCATACTTATTACAGTGCTCTGCACATAGCAAGTGGTTAATACTCATGTATGCATATAAAAATAAAATCTTATTATTAATTATCATATATTTGTATTACACCTTACTCTTTTCAAAGTAATTTCATATATGTGCTCTTATATAGTTTCAAAAAAGAAAACCCCAACTCTTTGTGAGGTGGGAGAAACAGGTATTTTAATCTACATTTTACAAAGAGGGAGTATTTAGTGTTCATGTGCAGGCCTTCCTAATGGCTCAGTATCTCCTACTATACATAAGAGGGCACTCAGACAATATACAAATAGATTAGGATCCCTTGCTCTAGGTTCATTATAGATAAAAGATTATGACCTATAATATGCTCAAAAAGTCTTTTTAAAAAATGGTAAAATCAGGCTTTCTAGAAGGGGCGGAGCCAAGATGGCAGAGTGAAAAGGAGACTTTCTGCCTCTCCTCCGATCTTCTCTCAAATAAACAATAAAATAAGTCTCTGAACTGATCTTCAAGTCAACGAACTCAGAAATATTTGGGCACGGCTCTCTGGAGAACTTCATATCAGGTTAGTCGGACTCGGACAGAGAGATAAATAGACGACCCCTGTGTGGGCCGGAAGTGAGGGTGGGACTCAGCTCAGCTCATCCTTGAAGAAATTCCAAACTCCAAACTCCAAATTCTAAACACCTGGAGTTTATCTGAGGCACTCAGGACACTCTGCCCTGATTGGGGGCAGGTGTTCTGGCAGACTTGCCTTGTTTAAGGAGTAAATAGGCCTTAGTCCTAGCCCCCACCGGCCCAGCACCTTAAGTCAACTCGCCGAAGTACCCCAGGGCAAAGCATCTTCAGCCTCATTTTTTCCCCTACCTTAAAGAGATATCCACGCTGTCTAAAAAAAAAAAATGATGAAGAAGCAAAAGAGAGCTCTCACCATAGACAGCTTTTATTAAGGCAAAGAAACGACCTCAGATACAGAGGTTTCTTTAGACAAAATCCAGAAAAAAACAGCAAGGACCATCACTGGTCCCCGTTTCAAAAGGCCTTTCTGGAAGATTGCATAAAGAACCTCAAAAGAGAGCTGGAGGATAAATGGGAAAATAAATTGAAATCAGTGCAAGAAGGATACAGTATCTTGCAAGAAGGATATGATGCCCTGCAAAAGAGATATGAAAAAGACACCAATTTATTAAAAAATAAAATTAGTGAAGTGGAAAAAGAGTGCAATAAACAAATTGGCCAGTTACAAAAGGAGCTTAAAAAGGTAACTGAAGAAAACAACACTTTAAAAATAAGAATTGAACAAATGCAAGTGAATGACTCGCTAAGACTTGAAGAATCAGTCAAACAAAAACAAAAAAATGAAAAATTAGAAGAAAATATGAAATATCTCCTAGGAAAAACAACTGACTTAGAAAATAGATCTAGGAGAGACAATCTAAGGATTATTGGACTTCCTGAAAGCCATGATGAAAAAAAGAATCTAAACACTATCTTCCAGGAAATCCTGAAAGAAAACTGCCCTGAGATTGTAGAATCCAAGGGCAAAATCACCATTGAAAGAATTCACCGATCACCTCCTGAAAGAGACCCCAAAATTAGGACCCCAAGGAATATCGTGGCTAAATTTCAGGACTATAGCACCAAGGAACAGATTCTGCTAGCAGCTAGAAAGAAACAAATTCAAATACCAAGGATCAATAATTAGAATCACACAGGATCTGTCAGCTTCCACACTGAAGGATCGAAGGGCTTGGAACCAGATATTCCGAAGGGCAAAGGAACTCGGATTACAGCCAAGAATAACCTATCCAGCTAGAATGAGCATTATCCTCCAGGGAAGAAGATGGTCATTCAATGATATAGGTGAATTTCACCTATTTCTAATGAAAAGACCGGATCTGAACAAAAAATTCGACACCCAAACACAGAACTCAAGAGATGCATAAAAAGGTAAAAAGGAAAGGACTCTTGAGAACTTTATTTTTACTAGGGGGATACTCAAAGTTTGGGGGTATAATTAACTAAATATTACTTTGATAATATGAAAAAGAGAACTAGAGGGGAAAAGGTTGTTATACTGGGGAAAAGAGGGAAAAAGTGGTAAAATGAGATCTAAAAAAAAAGAGGTAAAAACAAGGTAAAATCACTTGAAGAGGCAAAGAAAACGTAATATAATTGAGAGAAAGAGGGGAGGGAGATGAGCACTGTGTAAATCTTACTCTCATCAGGTTGGGCTCTAAAAGTGTATATCAGACATTTGATTTCACATAGAAACTTGTCTGTTGCTAGAGGGTAGTGGGAGGGAAAGGAGGAAAAGTAAGGGACAAACTAATAGAAGGGAAAATAGAAGAATCAGGGGAAAGGAGTAAAAACAGGGGGAGGGGAACTAAAGGGTAGAGTATTGTTTGGGGGAGAGGGTCATCAAAAGCAAAGTACTGAGGAGGGGGGAAGGGAGAAAGGGGAAAGGAAAGGGGAAAACATAACTTGGGTAAATAAGAGGGCAGGTAATAAAGAATTAGTTATTCTAACTGTGAATGTGAATGGGATGAACTCTCCCATAAAGCGGAAGCAGATATCAGACTGGATTAAAAACCAGAATCCCACAATATGTTGTCTACAAGAAACACATTTAAAACATAGTGACACAGATAGGATGAAGGTAAACGGCTGGAGCAGAAAATATTATGCTTCAGGTGAACACAAAAAAGCAGGGGTAGCAATCCTTATCTCAGATCAAGTAAAAGCCAAGATAGATCTAATCAAAAGAGATAAGTAAGGAAACTATATTTTATTAAAGGGTACCATAGGTAATGTAGCAATAACTATACTAAATATATATGCACCAAGTGCAATAGCACACAAATTCCTAGGGGAGAAATTAAGAGAGATGCAAGAAGAAATAGACAGCCAAATGATACTAGTGGGGCATCTCAACCTTGCTCTCTCAGAATTAGATAAATCAAACTACAAAATAAACAAGAAAGAAACTAGGGAGATAAACCAATTGTTAGAAAAGTTAGGTATGATAGATCTATGGAGAAAGTTGAATAGAGACAGTAGAGAGTTTACTTTTTTCTCAGCAGTCCATGGAACCTATACAAAAATTGACCATATATTAGGGCATAAAAATCTTAAAATCAAATGCAGGAAGGCAGAAATAGTAAATGCATCCTTTTCAGATCATGATGCAATAAAAATCACATGCAATATAAGGCCAGGAGAAAATAAACCAAAAGGTAATTGGAAATTAAATAATCTAATCCTGAAGAATGAATGGGTGAAAGAGCAAATTATAGACACAATCAATAATTTCATCCAGGAGAATGACAATAAGGAGACAACATACCAAAATTTGTGGGATACGGCCAAAGCGGTTTTAAGGGGCAATTTTATATCTCTAGATGCTTACTTGCATAAAATAGAGAAAGAAAAGATCAATGAATTGGGCTTATTATTTAAAAAAACTAGAAAAAGAACAAATTAAAAACCCTCAATTAAGTACCAAATTGGAAAATTTAAAAGTAAAAGGAGAAATTAATAAAATTGAAAATAAGAAAACTATTGAGTTAATAAATTAAGAGTTGGTTCTATGAAAAAACCAACAAAATAGATAAGCCTTTAGTTAATTTGATAAGAAAAAGGAAAGAGGAAAATCAAATTGTTAGTCTCAAGAATGATAAGGGAGAACTTTCCTCCAATGAAGAGGAAATTTAAGCAATAATTAGGAGTTACTTTGCCCAACTTTATGCCAGTAAGTTTGATAATCTGAATGAAATGGAGAAATATCTACACAAATATAGATTGCCGAGGTTAACAGAAGAGGATATAAATTATTTAAATAGTCCCATATTAGAAAAAGAAATAGAACAACCATTAACCAACTCCCTAAGAAAAAATCTCCAGGGCCAGATGGATTTACATGTGAATTCTACCAAACATTCAAAGAACAATTAATTCCAATACTACACAAACTATTTGAGAAATTAGGGGAAGAAGGTATACTACCAAAATCCTTCTATGAGACTGATATGGTGCTGATAGCTAAACCAGGTAGGGTAAAAACAGAGAAAGAAAACTATAGACCAATTTCCCTAATGAATATGGATGCAAAAATTTAAAATAAGATTTTAGCAATGAGATTACAGAAAGTCATCCCCAGGATAGTACACTATGACCAAGTAGGATTTATACCAGGGATGCAGGGCTGGTTCAATATTAGGAAAACTATCAGCATAATTAATTATATTAATAACCAAATTAACAAAAACCATATGATTATCTCAATAGATGCAGAAAAAGCCTTTGACAAAATCCAACACCCTTTCCTATTAAAAACACTAGAGAGTATAGGAATAAATGGGCTTTTCCTTAAAATGATCAGTAGCATCTATTTAAAACCATCAGCAAGCATCATATGTAATGGAGACAAACTAAAACCATTCCCAATAAGATCAGGAGTGAAACAAGGCTGCCCACTGTCACCATTACTATTTAATATTGTATTAGAAATGTTAGCTTTAGCAATAAGAGAAGAAAAAGAGATAAAAGGAATCAGAGTAGGTAATGAAGAAACCAAATTATCACTCTTTGCAGATGACATGATGGTATACTTAGAGAACCCTAGAGATTCAACTAAAAAACTACTAGAAACAATTCACAACTTTGGCAAAGTTGCAGGATTCAAAATTAATCCACATAAATCATCAGCATTTTTATATATTACCAACAAAGTTCAGCAGCAAGAGATACAAAAAGAAATTCCATTCCAAATAGCAGATGATAGGATAAAATATTTGGGAATCTATCTGCCAAGGAAAAGTCAGAAACTATACGAACTAAACTACAAAACACTTTCCACACAAATAATATCAGACCTAATCAATTGGAAAAATATTAAATGCTCATGGGTAGGCAGAGCAAACATAATAAAAATGACAATACTACCCAAACTAATCTACTTATTTAGTGCCATACCAATCAAACTCCCAAGAAATTATTTTACAGATCTAGAAAAAAAATAGTAGCAAAGTTCATTTGGAAGAACAAAAGGTCAAGGATTTCAAGGGGATTAATGAAAAAAAAAGGCAGATGAAGGTGGCCTTGCTGTACCAGATCTAAAACTATATTATAAAGCAGCGGTCATCAAAACCGTTTGGTACTGGATAAGAAATAGAGCAGTGGATCAGTGGCACAGGATAGGTTATCAGGACAACCTAGGCATTAACCTTAACAATCTAGTGTTTGATAAACCCAAAGACCCCAGCTTTTGGGATAAATACTCTCTATTTGGCAAAAACTGCTGGGAAAATTGGAAACTAGTGTGGAAGAAATTAGGGCTTGACCCATACCTAACACCACATACCAAGATAAGATCTAAATTGGTTCATGATCTAGATATAAAGAGGGACTTTGTAAGCAAGTTAGAGGAACGTAATATAGTTTATCTCTCAGACCTGTGGAGATGGAACAAATTTATGTCCAAAGAAGACTTGGAACTCCTCATTGAACACCAGATGGATAATTTTGACTATATTAAGTTAAAAAGTTTCTTTGCAAACAAAACAAATGCAGACAAGATTAGGAGGGAAGCATCCAATTGGGAAATCATCTTTACATTTAATGGTTCTGATAAAGGCCTCATTTCTAAAATATGTAGAGAATTGTCTCATATATATAAGAATTCAAGCCACTCTTCAATAGATAAGTGGTCAAGGGATATGAACAGACAATTTTCAGATGATGAAATTAAAACCATCTCTAGTCATATGAAAAGTTGCTTTAAATCACTATTGATCAGAGAAATGCAAATTAAGACAACTCTGAGATGCCACTACACACCTGTCAGATTGGCTAAAATGACAGGAAAAGATAACGATGAATGTTGGAGGGGATGTGGGAAAACTGGGACACTAATACATTGTTGGTGGAACTGTGAACGGATCCAACCATTCTGGAGAGCAATTTGGAGCTATGCTCAAAAAGTTGTCAAACTGTGCATACCCTTTGACCCAGCAGTGTTTCTACTGGGCCTATATCCCAAAGAGATCTTAGAGGAGGGAAAGGGACCCACCTGTGCAAGAATGTTTGTGGCAGCCCTTTTTGTAGTGTCTAGAAACTGGAAACTGAAGGGATGCCCATCAATTGGAGAGTGGCTGAATAAATTATGGTATATGAATGTTATGGAATATTATTGCTCTGTAAGAAACGACCAGCAGGACGATTTCAGAGAGGCCTGGAGAGACTTGCATGAACTGATGCTGAGTGAAACGAGCAGAACCAGGAGATCATCATGCACAGCAACAACAGTATTACATGATGATCAATTCTGATGGACATGGCTCTCTGCAATAAAGAATTGTCTCAAACCAGTTCCAGTTGTTCACTGAAGAAAACCATATATCCCCAGAAAGAGGGACATGAAATATGGACCACAACGTAACATTTTCATGGTCTCTATTGATATTTGCTTGCATTGTGTTGCCTTTCTCTGATTCTTTTTTTTTCTTGTAGATAGGATTTTTCTTGCATAGCTTCTGAAGCATTTCAACATTATTAACATGTAGTGGACTTCCTGCCATCTAGGGGAGGGGAGGGGACTGGGGGTAAAATTTGTATTGGAAAGCTTTGTAAAGATCAAGGTTGGGGAACTACCCATACATATGTTATACAAATAAAAAGCTTAAAATAAAAAAAATAAAAAAATAAAAAAAATTTTTTAAAAAATGGTAAAATCAGATATGTTCAGAACTCCCATACTGGCTCAGGGAAACATTCCCTAATAAAGGAAATAAAAATTAAAGGGAATATCAAAAGGGAATGAAATCTAAGCATTCTCAATTTATTCTTTTAGAATATTTAGATGATATACTTTTTGATAGTCACGTGATCCATTGAAATAGGATAACCAGGATAGATTTAAAGCCATAAGGGAATTCAGAGGCCATTTAGTCTATTCTTCTCATTTTGCAGATGAGGAAACTGAGGCCCAAGAAAGCTAAAGTACTTTTTCAAGGTCCTTCAAGTAGTATTTGAGCTTCTCTTCTCTACAGGCTTAGTATTCCAAGTACCATGTTTTATCTTGGATTCTTCTTTGTTATCTTTAGCTTTGACTGCAGCAGTGGAATGAGTAGGGGAGGAAGGGGAGAAAAGAGTGAAGAAGACAACTGCCAGGGTACCTTGCCACATCAAGAGTTCATAGTTTCTCCTTTCCTGGTAAGATGGAAGAAAAAGCCTAGAATGGTAATGGTAATCTGAATGGGAAAATGAAGTGATTTTTCAAGGACAAAACCAGTGACTATGGAAGCAAAGGGAAGGAAAAGGAAGAAGAAAGGAAAAAGAAAGGGAGATGGGAAGAAAAAGAAGAGAAAAAAGAAAGGGAAGAAAAGGGAAAGAAAAAGTGAAGGGAAAGGAAAGAATAAGGTAAATAAAAGGCAGAAAGAAATGAAGCAAAAGAGAAGGGAAGAAAAAAGAAAAATGGGACGGAAGAAAAGGGGAAGGAAACTTGCAATTATTAAGTATCTATTATGTGCCAAACAGTGCTTTCAAAATATTATCTCATTTGGGGGCAGCTAGGTGGCGCAGTGGATAGAGCACCAGCCCGGAAATCAGGAGGACCTGAGTTCAAATCTGGTCTCAGACACTTAACATTCCCTAGCTGTGTGACCCTGGGCAAGTCACTTAACCCCCAGTGCCTCAGCAAAAAGCAAAAAAAAAAAAATTATCTCATTTGATCCTCACAATAACCCTGTGAGGTAAGTGCTATTATTATCTCCATTTTGCATTTGAGGAAACTGAGGCAGTCAGACATCACCTACCTAGAGTCATAAAGCTAGTAAGATGGTAGTTTTGAACTCAGATCTTCTTAACTCCAGATTCAGTGTTCTATCAACTGCTGCACCTAGGTGCTAAAGCCAAAAAAAAGTAAAGGAACTATATAAACATGAAAAAATCACTTCCTACTCTTGCAGTCTCTTCCTATTCTTTTTATATGGCTCCACTCTTGCCCCAAGTTTGAACTCAAGTAGTGGGCCCTGCTACCAAAAGAACACCAAAATTAAAACCTAAATTTACAAAACAAAGACATTTTAAAAATTATCTTAAGTAGCTCTTATTAGTGTAGTGTATTCAAGTGTTTTAAAGCTTACTTATTTTTTGGCAAGCGTAAGGTATGGCAGAGAAACTTAAAGTCAATATCAGAAACCATAGACAATTGAAGATCAATCATTCAGAAATGAAGACAAAGTATCTCTAAAATTAAAATGTAAAACAGTGGGAAACTGAGATAGGATTTGATTTACAAAAAACAGACTTTCAACTTTTCAAGAACACATTGATTACATAAAGTGATGTACAATGTCAGCACACCCATGGGACACATGCCATATGACTGTGTAGCAGATAAGACTTGTTATAATGAGGTCCCTCCAGGACTTTCAATAGCCTACTTACATCTTTTGGATTGGCCTATAGCTAGTCTTATTCTAGGGAGAAAAAGAAAGAGCCTATTACTCTTCATAGGTTATTTTCATACTGCTTTCTGTTGCAGATCAGAGCACTGAGGACAAGGCCTCATTTCCATTCATTTCTGAAATAATATCCAAGCAATTAGCTTTACATTTAAAAGTCATAAAATGCAAAAGAAAGCCAAGTTCCCTTTAATGGCATAGTCTCTCTCATGGAAAGAGAGATAGGGAATCAACAGATCTGCAGAAGGAAATCTTTGCAAGATACATAGACTTAAAAAGACAGTATCATTATTCCCCAAACACAAATGTTGACTCATAGGTGATCTAAATTAGATCACACATTCTTTGATCAACAGCATCACACAAGGTCAGTTAGAGCAGACATCAAAGACAGTATGTGATATAAAAGCTTTCCTATCACCTTATCCTTCTGTTTTTCTTTGGAAAAGAAGAAAACTGATGATTACTGAAATTGCTCATGAAGTTGTCTCCTAATATCTTGACAAAATCAAGTATCAGGGCTGCAAAACTGATTTAAATACTTGGTAATTTGGCCTGGGGAATCAGGACATATAGGCAAGCCTGTTTGAAATAAAGCAACAGACTGGTCAGTCCTCACCTACACCTACACTCTCATTTCCCAATATTTGCTTGTATAGGGTAGTTCATGATTCAAGGGATATGTTTACTTTTTGAAGAAATGTGATGGTCACTTGATTATCTGCATAAAGATTAAAAATCTTTATGCAGATAATCTTAATAGTCTCAATTATTAGCTATCCTCTTTCTTTCACAAAGTAAATAGCTGAGCTCTTGGTGTTGCAAGACATCAAGACAATTTTAATATTTGCGTACTTCAAAGAAAATTTAGGAAAACAACTTCTAGAAATAAATAGTATTTTGAATCTAAACAGATATGGATTTTTTTAGAGTATCCTTTGCTTTAGTTGATCAAGGCAACTGTTCTTCTCCATTAGTGTGAATAATCAGGAGCAAAGGCACTTACAATAGTATATAAATGAGTGCCAGGCACATGACAACCAGACTGTCTAGACTTGTTCAAGCTTAGTTTATTACAGTATTATTCACTGCTTGATGAAGTTTATGATCCTAATTTATAAAATAATAAAAATAAAAATGAGGCTTTTCTACCTCAGATTAAATCTAAACTTTACCATTATGTAAGTATTGAGTGATGTAAAATAGATGCTGGTTTATTAAAGACACATTGAGATAAAAAGAAAATCTGTTTCTTTTTGTGTTATACAATCATTTCAGTCATATCTGACTCTTTGTGACCCCATTTGGGATTTTCTTGGCATAGATAATGGAGCGTTTTGCCATTTCTTTTTCCAACTTATTTTATAGACAAACAGGGTTAAGTGACTTGCCCAAGATCACACAGCTAGGAAGTGTCTGAGGCCAGATTTGAATTAAAAAAAGATGAGTCTTCCTGATTCCAGGTCTGATACTCCATCTACTGCCCCACCTAGCTGTCTTCTTCATTCTCCTTAAATAATTAATTTAAGAATAACCTTCCTAAAAACTATTGTGGGGAAAGAATTCTACCTAATTATAATGGAAGTATTAATAATGATATGTTGACAATGAAAATTTTGCATGAAATTTTTACTATTGTAATTATTGTCACAAAACCTTCAGGATTCAGTCCTGGGGCTAAAGATCTGTTGACTTAGAAGCCTGAGGAAACTATATCCCTAGCAGTAGAAAAGGAGTTTTCTCTTTCTATTATCCCTCAAGTATGCTTGCCAACTTGCTTTAATTAATAGTTGGGACCTAGAAGAATATTCACTTGACAACTGAATTTCAGAACTAAACAAGAGGGTAATAGTGGGAAGGGTAATAGTGAAAGGATAGAACCAATGATAAAAGTGATCAAGACTCAGAGGAGTTGGCAAATGGTCCATAGAAGGGAGATTTTTCCCTCTAAAGATGCAATTAATTAAATAATCTGACTGGTATAATTTGCATCAGGGATCTAGCCAGAAGTGAAAAAATTGGGACAAAACAAGAATGTACATCTTCTGAAGAGGTCAAAACAGGCAGTCCTAAAAGAACAGTGAGATGAAAGAAAAAAAAAAAGACCTTATAACTTTCCAAGCCAACTGGACTGAATGAAGAATTTGTGGAAAGATCATATTACAGAAAACAGATACTAGTCCAGTTCCTAGGCTTCTTTATGTCAGGAAGAAGTCTTATGTCCCGAATTAGAAAGAAATCTTTCTCATTGGGAATGTCAAGGGAAAGAGAAACTCCCACAATATAGCCACTGGTTCACAGTGAGACCAAATAGTGGAAAGTGGGAAAATAATAGATGAAGAGGTTTTATTTAAATCCTAGAATTTAAGGTATCAAGCTATGTATCAGGCTTTGATACATAGACCCCACCACATACCCATGTGTGCTCTGAATCAGCATAAAATATAATTGGGAAATGCTCAACAAAATTAGTAAGAAATATAATAAAGTATAAATAATGTTAATATATGAGTTTCAAAGATAATATGTACCTACTGGCATCCTTATATATGGTTTGGTGGCCCCTGTTTCTGACTTTGATAGCACTACC
This sequence comes from Myrmecobius fasciatus, assembly GCA_023553655.1. Taxonomy (NCBI): domain Eukaryota; kingdom Metazoa; phylum Chordata; class Mammalia; order Dasyuromorphia; family Myrmecobiidae; genus Myrmecobius; species Myrmecobius fasciatus. Next base: position 98,565 of record JAJPUD010005703.1, read on the forward strand.
CTAAATTCTCACAATCTATAATTGAGAGCTACAGAAGATTCTGTTGGACTGTCTTCCAGCCAAACTCATGTCTTTGGAACTCCAACTAAGTTAATGCCAAAAATAAGACTCTAGAATCTAAAGTGAGTTGAAGGTTAGAGGACAGAGAGAGTCCAAGTTGAATGAATGGAGCAATCTTGAACTTGTTCTTTTGGAAAAAAAAAAGATTAAATTATAAAAATCTGTAAACCTTCTAACCCTCTCATCTTTTCTACCAGTTCATTTTAAAAGACTTATAGGATTGGTGTATTGTCATGGGAAATAGGTGAAGGAGGTAAAGTATATAAAGGAATGAATGACCTTTTCTTAATCTTCGTCCTTCTTGACCTTGCTTTGGATTTTGACATTATTGATCACCTTTTCTTTCTGGACACTCTTGGGTCTGTGTTGTTTCTTGTTCTTCTCTAACTTGTCTGATCATTCCTCAGTTTTCTTTGTTGGAATAGTATTCTTTCCCTGTGATTATTCTAAAACATCTGACATTCTTGGAGACTTAATAATCTTGGAGATGGTAGGCAACTAGGTGGTAAGATAGTTAACAATTGAATTGGAATCAGGAAGACAAATTCAACTGTAGTCTCAAACACTTGCTAATTATGTGACCCTGAACAAGTCATTTAACCATGCTCAGCTCCAGTTTTTTCATATGTAAAATGGGAGCAGTAGTTTCTACCTCACATGATTGTTGTGAGGATTAGATAACACCTACAGTGTTTTGAAAACTTTAAAGTGACACAAAAATGCTAGCCATTATTATTATTTGAGAAATTTTCCATTTTATATTAAATTGTCAACTCATTTATCTTAATAGGTTCTTTGGTAGCTCTGAGTTTTGTTTTGATTTAAATATTAAATACCATTTTAAATTCCTCTTACTTTAAAAAAAACTCTAGAATTACTTGTCATTGGCTTCTTTATTTTGGAAAAGAAAACTTTAGAATTTATTGTCTTAATTTTCTTTTTCTTTGGCTGTAGAGGGTATTCTTAGTATTAGTCCTATGCTTTTATTTCATATTAGAAGACTTTCCAGTTACAAAATTACTTCCCATAGTCTTTTTTTCCTCCTGCAATTTTTAATATATCTATATCTGGCTTATTGTTAATTTGATGTAATGGATCCTATGAGTTATGCTGGCACCTGATTGCCATCTTGGATCATGTGACCTCCCAGAATCTAGAATTTAAAAACCTTGTTTTCTGAGATCTTCTTTCAAACCTTTTAAATAAGGATTCTCTTCCTCATAACAAGGCAGTTGTTAGTTGAAACTAATCCAGTTACCTGGGTTAGTTTGTCTCTTGATTCTAATTATTTTAGATGCTCTTAAACCTTGGATCCAGTGAACAAAATTCAGGAAGGTACATTGACTTCTCACTGAGGCAAGGGTTGTGCTACCTGAGCCATTGCAGAGAAAAGAGAATCCTGTATAAGTGACTTGCCTACCAGGATAGAGAACTGCTTTTCTATTGGACCAATTCACTTTCCAGAGGCCTTTCTTCTGCTGTAATCATTCTCTTTTCAGTCATTCATCAGAGTGGCACATCCTCCTACCTCTGAGGTACAGGTAATTCCATGTTCTGAGGTCCTAGAATTAATCAAGAATTCATCAGATCTGTCAGGTCTGCTGTAGCCCTGGCTAAACCTTCCCTCACTTGAGCCCAGTGACCTTTGCCCACCACCAAGGATTTTACCTGATACTAGTAGGTCTTTTACCTGGGTGAGTTGCTACACAAATGAACCAGTGTTCAGGAGCTCCATATAGTAAATACCAGTCATAGGAAGGCTGATATGACTACAGTCTCTAAATTTATCTCTCCTTGCCTAATCTTAGGGCTCTCCCACTTTCCTCCCTAGTCTGGCCCTATTAGTACTGCCAATTCAAAAAACCAGAAATATCATTGGAACATAGGTAGGGAAAAGTGGCAGAGCCACCTCAGGAAGCAGCAATATTGTGATGGGCAGGAACACTAGAGCTCTCTTTGTTTTCTGCATGTGGAGCTTCTTCTGTGTCAGAAACAAGCAGTTACCTCCAAAAGTTCTTACATTTAGCTATTCAACCAGATCATTTGTTCTTACTGTTTGTCTTTCATTTTCAAAGAGGATCCATGACATCAAGGGGTAAAATCTTGACTTATGTGAATTGGAATTAAGATAGGGTTGCATAAAGTTTTCAGTCTCACTCTCTCTTTCAGAGCCATTGAAATCCAATAGTAAAAAAAAAATGTTAAGATAACTTGTTATGGACCAGAACACAGAAAATAACCTTGGTGTCTTCATGTCTAAGTTCCAAGCATTCCGCCATTTAGAACACATTATTCTGGGGGGAAGTTTTCACATACTCAGAACAGACCCCCCCCCCTTGAGGATCTCACTGATGAGTTTAAGGCATATCGGTTACCCTCGCCCTGGTTTAGTCTATCTATCTACTAAGATGGCTTATCAGAGTGTGGCCATCATATATGCCACAGCTTCTTGGAGCTACAGGTGAAAATTGGGTGAGAAGTGGAGATCAAAGGCAGATGAACAGTCCTGAAAAGGGCTCCACAGTCCCCCCATCAGAGGCACTAGTCCTTCCTGAACATCCTATGTAGGTTCTCCCCCAGTGTCTCAGGTGGTATTTGGGAAGGAAGAGGACTTTTACTTAGGCTAGTTACAGTTCTTGTTCATAGACTTTTAATTCAAGGACTCCAGCAAGCCCCCAGACACAGGTGCACCTAAGAGCATGGAGAAGAGCACAGAAGGAATTGCTGAAGATGAAACTGCTATGTCCTTGGGACGTGGCCTTTTCACTACTCAAACTGAAAGCTGAAGCTGTGTCAGGCTGAGATACAACAAACTTCCCTCTATGAAGTTCTCCCCCGAGGCACAGAAAGGAGAGAACAACACCAACAGAGAGGACACACAGGAAAGCCAACCAGGTAACAGACTCCCTGGGGCTACCCGGCTTTGCTTCCCCTCCTGACACAGGGTTGGCTTTGCACTCTGAGGCACAACTCAGAAACATTAGGCTAGAAGCCAGGGCTAACTCAGATTTATAGGCTGACCAAAAATGAATAAATGAATGAGAGAGCATTGATCAGGCATGAACTATGTTTCAAGTCCTGGGCTAAGTATTGGGATTTTGAATACAAGGAAACAAGGCAATCCCTGTCCTTAAGGAGCTTATATTATCATGGGAAAATACAGTGTTTAAAGGAGGATTGCTGCAGAAGTTTGGGAAGGGTCATGAAGCCCTGATTCTGAATAAGATAAAGTCAAAGTTCACCTATGAGAATTCAGGAGTAGAGTCCAGGGATCCAATGGGAGAGGGATGAAGATGATGAGTGTGATGATAGGAGTACAGGTGACATGGTTTAGGACTGGAGGCTGGCACTGCTACCCAGCCTTGGCTACTGGGATCACAAAACTCCCAGACTTGGGGCTGGAATGTGTCTCAAAAGTCTCCTATGAGAAATGAGAAAAATAAACCATGGAGTGGAAGAGATTCCCCAACATCATTCTGAATAAGAGATGGGATTGGGAAGGGAAAAGTACCTATTATGTGTTAGGCCCTGCGCTAAGCACCTTATAAATATTACTTAATTTGATCTTCACAACAACCTTGGGGGATAGGTGCTATTATTAACCCAAATTTATAGTTGAGGAGACTGTCATTTGTTAAGTTACTTGTCCAAGGTCACATAGCTACATAACTACTCAAATCTAGATTTGAACTCAGGTTTTCATGACTCCAGACCATATCCATAGTACCACCTAGCTGACTTTGATTAAAGTATGGATTATGGTTAAAGTTACTGCTTTTATTTTATATTATTTTATTTAGTTGAAGCTAAAAAGTAATGAGAGCCGGAGACAATGTGATAGCAGAGGAAATAGAAATGAAGGGTTAAATCTGAGAGGTAAAGCACAAATAAAATCAATGGAACTTGGGAACTGATTTGGATATAAGAGGTGAGGGAATAGTCAAAAATGATGCTGAGGTTTGAAAATCGGTTATTGAATTGATCAATCAATACGTATTATTGGATACCTATTATGTGCCAGACACAGGCAGGGCTAAGCAGAATTTCATATCTTTGGAGTGAAAAAAGTAGACCAAATATTGTTAAAAGATATTTGGCACCAAAGATAGATAAAAAGAGACTATCTGTCAATACTTCAAGGAGCTATGATTTCATAGGGATGAGAAATTACCCCATAAATGAAAATTACAATTCATTTATTGTTTGATGTGTAAATCTTATAGAGTTGTTTTAGTTGTTGGATTGGATGAATTATGCCACTCAGATGCCAAAATAACTCACAAATTTAATATAATTCCTGAAGTAGTGATCAAGATCCTTGAAGAATCATGGAAAATAGAAGGTGGGCAAATGAACCAATACTTAAAAGGTTGATTCTAAAAATCATGATTGATAAACTTGACAGAAATCCAGGCAAAATTTAACACAAATCATTAGAAGGATGATTTGTGATCACTTTAAAAAAGGGAAGTGGAAGTCACTAAGGATAGCACGGAAGTACTAAGGACTAGTCATGACAGACTAACTTCATATTTTTTGACAGGATTCCATGTCTGGTAAATTGAAAGGAAATGCTATAGATATATTCAGTAGTCTTTGATTTCAGCTTGCAACTGCCCCAGTGAAGATCCAAATCAGCAATATCTGAAGTAATGGCACATGAAAAGATCATGTGGTCAACAAGATTGAGGACCAGATATTTTCTCAGATCTTTACAACCTCTCAAGAACCTTCAAAATAAGAATTATGTGCAAGAGATAAGTAATGGCAATCATCACCATAGGCCAAAACACTAAAAACCCTAATGAGAGTACAATTTGATGAATTAAAAGCAGAGAAAGCTAATTCCTAATCTCTAGTGCTCACTCAGAACCTCCTCTCTCACTAGCAATCTTGCTGTTTTAGGGTGATACCAGAGAACTCATTGGCTTGTGCTTGGAACCTACTCAGCAATTCTTATGTTGCTGCTGTAATCTCTAATAACATCCCTTGCTCCTGCCCTCACCCCACTATTGTGTGACAAAAGACACACACCTTTTTAAATTAAAACAAGTCTGAGGGACTGCCTCACACCATCATATTGGCTAAGATGACAGAAAAAGATAATGACAAATATTGGAGAAGATTTGGGAAAACTGAGACATTAAAGCATTATTGGTGGAGTTTGAACTGATCCAGCCCATCTGAAGAGCATTTTGCAACTATGCCCAAAGAGGCTATACTGTACATACTCTTTGAATCAGCAGTAACACTATTGAATCTGTATCCCAAAAAGATCAAAAACGAGAGAAAAGGACCGTGTGCAAAATTGTTTATAGCAAATCTTTTTTTTTTAATTTGCAAAACATATGTATAGGTAATTCTTCAACATTAACCCTTACAAAGCTTTCTGTTACAAATTTTTCCCCCCTAGTCCCCACCTCTCCTCTAGATGCCAGGATATCCACTAAATGTTAATTATGTTAAAATACTTGACAAATCCAATATATGTATACATATTTCCACACTTATTGTTGTGCAAGAAAAATCGTATCTACAAGAAAGAAAAATCAGAGAAAGGAAACACAATGCAAGCAAACATCAATAGAGAGCATAAAAATGTTATGTTGTGGTCCACATTTCACATCCCTCTCTCTGGGTGTATATGGCTTTCTTCACTGAACAATTGGAAGTGGTTTGAAACATTTCATTGTTGAAGAGAGCCATGTCCATCAAGATTGATCATCATATAGTCTTGTTGCTGTGCATAATGATCTCCAGGTTCTGCTCATTTCACTCGGCATCACTTCATGCAAGTCTCTCCAGGCCTCTCTGAAATTGTCCTGCTGGTCGTTTCTCACAGAACAATAATATTCCATAACATTCAATATACCATAATTTGTTCAGCCACTCTCCAATTGAAGGGCATCCATTCAACCTCCAGTTTCTAGCCACTACAAAAAGGGCTGCCACAAACATTCTTGCACATGTGGGGCCCTTTCCTTCCTTTATGATTTCTTTGGGATATAAGTCCAATAGAAACACTGCTGGGTCAAAGGTATGAACAGTTTGATAACTTTTTGAGCATAATTCCAAATTATAGCAAATCTTTTTATAGTGGAAAAGAATTGGAAATTGAGTAGGTGTCCATCAGTTGGGGAATCACTAAGCTATGGTATATGAATATAATGGAATATTATTGTTCTATAAGAAATGATCAAATTCTGATGGAGATGGCTCTCCGCAACAAAGAATTGTCTCAAACCAGTTCCAATTGTTCACTGAAGAAAACCATATACACCCAGAGAGAGGGATATGAAATATGGACCACAACGTAACATTTTCATGATCTCTATTGATGTTTGCTTGCATTGTGTTGCCTTTCTCTGGTTTTCTTTTTTTTTTTCTTGTAGATAGGATTTTTCTTGCACAACTTGTCAAGTATTTCAACATTATTAACATGTAGTGGACTTCCTGCCATCTAGGGGAGGGGAGGGGACTGGGGGTAAAAGTTGTAATGGAGAACTTTGTAAAGATCGATGCTGGGGAACTACCCATACATATGTTATACAAATAAAAAGCTTTAATTAAAAAAAATGATCAGCATGATGATTTCAGAAAGACCCGATGAGACTTAAATGGATTGATGCTGAGTGAAGTGAATAGAACCCAGAGAACATTGTTCATAGCAACAGTAAGATTATGTGATGATTTAACTATGACAGATTTAGCTCTTAGCAACATAGTGATCCATGACAATTTTAATAGAATTGTGATGGAAGAATTATGAAGATGGAATTCATATCAAAGCCTACTATTTTCATCTTTTTGTTTATTTGTTTGCTTTTTATTTCTTAAGACTATTTTCTCCCTTGTTCTGATTTTTCTATTACAACATATTAATATAGGGCTATGTTTTAAATGATTATACATGTATAACCTACATTAGGTTGCTTACTGTAATGGAGGGAAGGAGAAAAAAATTGATACTCAAAATCTTATAAAAATGAATGTTGAAAACTGTCTTTATATGTAATAAGAAAAATAAAATACTATTGAGAAAAAGTAATAAAAGAAAAGAAAAAAAGTCACAATATTCAATTCTTCTCTCCTCTATCTCCCACAGAGGAAGTGCAAATAATGAAAATGTGAAATACAATCTTCCTGGAATGACAGGATATTGTCCTGCAATTGTGCTCAGCCAGAGAAACAAAGAACTGAGGAAACTGAAGCAAGGAGTCAGAAATTTGTGGGTCTGTACTTGAAGATGTACTGACATGCAATTGGGGTTACTTCGGTCTCCCAAAAGTCACTTGCTTCAGGGACTATGTTCAAAGAAAAATGAATTCCCCATTATAGGAGGACACTAAAATGGCTTTGAGGTTCAGTTCCAAGGGAATGTTCTCTTAAAAGGGAAGAAATAAGTCAGAAAATAAATAGTAGGAGAATATAGGGAAATAAGATTGAAATTACCAAATATCTAAGTAAAAAGAAAAATCAGTTTAAAATATTGAGTATAATCAGATAAATCAACAGGGAAGAAAACAAAACAGAAGGGAAGATGGCCTCAAGGACATCTAAATAAACCCAAATATCACTGACTAAATATGGCAAGACAAAGGAAAATTAAGATTTGGTAAAATGCAAGATGATATGGATTCTCAAGAGAGCATAGAATTGTTCAAGAGAGAAATGAAAATTGTGGAAGCAGAATTTATGGCTAACCAAATAAAAAAGTATATGACCATACAAACAACCTTATGTACATGCTGGCATTTTCAAAGAAATGAAATAAAGAACTAATTGAAAGACCACAGAAATTAATATATATATATATATATAAGAGAAACAAAAAGTAATGACCTATATTATAGACAGCAACAAGACTATACGATGATCAATTCTGATGGACATGATTCTCTTCAACAATGAGGTGGTTCAAACCAGTTCCTATTGTTCAGCACTGAAGAAAGTCATATGCATTCAGAGAGAGGCCTGAGGGAACTGAGTGTGGACCACAACATACATTTTAACGCTTTCTGTGAATGTTTGCTTGCATTTTGTTTTCCTTCTTAGGTTGTTTTTTTTTCTTTTTTTCTCTTTCTAGATCTGATTTTTCTTGTGCAGCAAGATAACTATATAGATATGTATACATATATTGAATTTGTCATATAATTTAACATATTTAACATGTATTAGACTACCTGTCATCTAGGGGTAAGGGGAAGAAGGGGAAAATTTTGGAACAAAAAATTTTTTTGCAAAGGTCAGTGTAGAAAAATCATATGTTCTGTAAATAAAAAGCTTTAATAAAAAATAATAAAAAGTAATGATCTATGAGAAACATCATGATTCAATTTAATTTGTTTTGACTTAAAAGTCAGCCAATTTGATCCTTATTGTGTGCTAGGCAACATATATACATTCCTAATTAAATGTATGAAATTCATTGCTATATAGTCTAACTTTTTAGAACCATTTTCCAAACATGCCTTCTTTCTTGTCCTGCTTAGTTCATATCCCTAAGTTTCATCTCTGATCTAGGATCCCACTATTGAACCCTTCTATGTTAAACTAACACATCTGTCTCTGGGCCTTTCAGAATATTTTGGTAAACCTGGCACTGACTACATTATTATGTAATTATATAATATAAGTATATAATTATATAAAAAACTGACTCCTTTCCCTCCCTACTTATACTATTTTCTGGTTTAAAGTTCAAAATATCTCATTCCAGTACCATCTTGGAAGAGTGTTAGCAACCTGTCATATGACTGAACTATATAAGACACTGTATCACATTATCCTTGTGGATAGGATGAACAATTGCAGCCTAAATTAAAGCACAGGTGTGTAGATTTGGGATTTATTCAATTAAAAGACCCAAAGAATTCATCAAACCTTAAATAATTGATTAGTATATCAATGACAACTGGATGGAAGACTCTAGTAATGTGCCAGTGAATATTGTTCCTGTTCCTGTCCCATTTGTTTTATCAATCATATGAGTAAAAAATAATGTTAAAATTTTATGAACATCAAGATGCAGGAAATATGATTAATACAGTAAATAAGAAAATTAGAATTCAAAAGATCTCAAAGGCTGAAATCATGGGCCAAATCTTACAATGTGTAATCTCAATAATAATATATCATGTTCTGCAGATGTTTTGTTATTTAGCTGTTTCAGTCATGTTAAACTCTATAATTTTATGATTTCTCATATTTCTATGGTTATGTTCATCAGTAGGTACTTACTATTTAGTTAGTAGGTTCATTTAAAAAAGTTCTAATCCCAAGGACTTTACCTGACTCAAACTCAATAAGCATCTCCACAAAAATCTAAGTTATTCAAAGGTTATGATATTTGAACATTTTTAAAAATGCATGATAGATTTAAGAAAAACGTGTCCCTATAGATGAAATGACCACCACAAATTCTAATCATACCATTGGCATCATGGGAATCTTCCCAAATAGTATTTTTAAAAATAGGTAATAAAATAAAAGGGTAGTTCTCTCAGGATTTATTGGTAAATGATTTCATATATCATCCATTACAATAAACTGCAAATGAAAATGTGACCTGAATATGAAAGTCCACATGATTTTTAAAAATTAGAAGATGATATCAGCATCTTTCAAAGCTATGAGGAGGGGAGAGTTCTTAACTAAATAAGATATAGAAGTAGTTAAAAAAAACAACAAAACAGATTATTTCAATTTCTTGAAATTAAAAAAAAATTGTGTATGAACTAAACTAATGTAGCTAGTATAAAAAGAAAATCTGTTGACTGGGAGAAAAAAATCATTGCATCATATGTTTCTAAGGGCATGCTGGAGCCAGTTCTAACTATATTGTGAGAGTCATTAAATTTCTACTGTGAGCATTTACACCTCAGAAATTCAGTTCCAAATCAGGGTGTGATTTATTGTTTTATTGATTGACAAAATTTAAGAAAGTGTTAACACTGTAGATTTTGGGGGAGGAAGGGAACAAGCATTTATACAATACCTAATGTTTTAAAAAATATCATCTCATTTGATTCTCGTGATGATCCTACAGTTGAAGTAACTGAAGCAAAAAGAAGTTAAATGATGTGCTCAGTATCACACATCTATTAAGTCTTTAAGGGCAGATATAAATTCAGGTCTTCCTGAATCCAGGCCCAGCAATCTATCAACTGAGACACCCACTGCCTCCTTTAGACTAAATTTTAAAGTGTAGGAAATCCATCCTTCATCTTTACTTTCTCCTTGGCCATCCCAATTCAGTTGTTACACATGTATCGGCTCATCTCTGTATTTTTCTATAAATTTTGCTTGAACTCAACAGGACTGCAGTAGAAGGTTTAGATAAAGAAACCACCAGACTGAAGGCTAATAACAACAACAACAATTAACATTTATGTAGCAATTTAAGTTATACAAAATACATCCATTTTTTCTTTGAGCTTCACAACATCCCTGAATATCTGTCTTTGTATACCTAAAATATGTAAAGAATTGACAGATTATGTAAGAACAAAAGTCTTTCCTAGTGGATAAAGAGTCAAAGGATTTGAAAGAGTTCTTAAAAGAAGAATTGTAAACTACTAGCAAACACATGGAATTTTTTTTTCTTTTAACAAATCATTGATAATAAGATAAGCCCAAATCATTGATGAAAAGATAAGCACAAATCAAAAAATTCTTAGTTTTTGTCTCACATCTAATAAATTATCAAAGATGTAAAAATAGTGTTGGAGATGCTACATAAACAGGTAAACTATACATTGTTGATAGAACTCTGACTTAGTTATTTTAAAAATAATTTAGAATTATACTATAAAAAGTGATTTATATTTTCATACATTTTGATCTCATTGGAATGTATGTATCCCAAATAGATTAAAAACCCCCGAGAAATATATCTCAAATACATCAAAATAGTTGGATCATATTTTCTCTTTCAAAAGATTCAACTCAAATAACACCTTCTACATGAAGCCATTCTTGATTACCCAAATTGTTAATTCATTCTCTCTCAAATTGCTTTATGTATTTGTGTATTTATGGATATAAATACATACCTGTGTGTATGTATGTATGTATGTGTATATATATATTTAAATATTCTATATATGTGAAATTCAATTGCTGAAAAATCAAAGAAATAATGTTTGCATAAGAAAAACTGACAAATTAATTTGTGAAGAAATGTAATCTCTCAAATAAAATGTTGATAAGATAAAACAAGACTTTTGAGGAATTGTCCATCAGATTGACATTCTGAGAGGACCTGCTTAAAGAAGGAGCTATGACAGATAATGATAGCTGCAAGATATGGTGATCTATCAGCTGATTGGCATAAGATCATTTTTAGACCACCACTGATAAAATTATAAATAAAACAATTGAAAAGATTATTGGACTTATTAAGAATTATTAGATTCATATTTGAGGGAAAGATGGAATCTTTGAGTTCTTACTCATAAGGCAAAAATGGGTCATTGACTATTAAGAGGTTTTGATTTGAGAACTGGAAAATATAAGAAACTAGAGAGAAGAAGCTATAGAAAGAGATAGACAAGGGGAAAGAAGCAGAAGTGTAAGCTGAACACAGGAGGAATCACAAGAAGCCATAGAAAAACATGACAATGAAATCCTTTCTTTTTAAGGCAGAGGACTCTCAATCTGCTTTATTGGGAATCTGTTGATTAGAAGATAAACATTGCCTTTAAGCTCAGATAGAAAAAGTCTGGGTCATCTATGAGATCTTTTCATCTTCTATGTTGATTGGTGGAGTTGAGTCCTGCTGCAATTTATGGAACCATCTAAGTTTATTGCTATCTATACTATCTATAGCTTAAGAAATGGAAATCCTTTTAGAAGTGACTGGTTTCCCTCTACTGCTCTTTCTAGTTTGAAAGGGTAAAATTGAGAGGGAGAGAGAAGCTTTACATTTGTTTTTCTGTGAAAAATGGTTTGACTTTAGTCAATTGCCCTACTACTTAAAAATAGGAGGAATTTTACAGCTTTCTGACTTAAGGGAACTATTTGTCACATCATTTTGGGTTCTTTTAGAAAACAAAGGACAACAACCAACAATCATTTCTCATTAAACAAAAATGAGGATGTGTGTGTGTATGTGTACACATGAAAATGCACAAGACACATATTTATGCATATATACATGTGTGTATGGGGGATATGTATTTGCTAAACTAGCATATCATCTTTTCAGCACCCTATTAAAAGTGGCTATGAATTAAAAGAACTTGGCACTCCTTCACTGACTCAAGAATAGAAGCATAGTGAGCCAGGAAAGTACCGAATATCAGAAAGGGAAAAGTTAATTGAGAAGTGATTTTGTGTGGTGCAATTTGTTCCCAAAGGGATTAATGACAAATTCCTGAAGAACAAACTTGTCCGTTGCATATAGGTTTCTCCACTATGTGATTTCCTACTAGTTTTCTGTAAATGTGTCCTCACTGTGCCTCATGGGTATAATGCACATTGATGGAATAATATAACCCAGCTTTATAAATGGACAATTATATTTGATTATTCCTGCTCTTGTTTTTTATTATGAAATATAGTGATTATTCTTACTTTTGTCATATTGTTATATAAATGTTTGTTTAATATCCAATGATGTCATGGTGATCAATTGCATGTAAATGGGAAGCATATTGGTGAGGATTAATGAATTATATGATGAATGGTAAGAACATGTCTATTTACATAAGAGTTATTTCTAGCACTGAGGAGAGACAGAGAGACAGAGAGAGATAGAGAGAAAGAAGTAGAGCCACAGAGAAATAGAAAAATAGAAAGAGACACAGAGAGACAAAGAAAAAGATACAAAGAGACAGGGAGACAGAGACACAAAGAGGGATAGAGACAGAGACTGGGTTATACAGACAGAGACAGAGATAAACTATAGCACATGGTATTGTGATGGTGTACCTTTCTCTGGGAGCCCTAGAAACCTGCCAGTATAAGGGCAGATTCCATGAATGAGCTGATCCAGAGAGCCACAGTTAGAATCCATGCCATCTGAAGGCTACACTCCTATATGTATAGGTCATCTTCCGTATTAGAATTGGAGGCTCAATTAGGGCAGGGATTTTTAATTTTTGCTTTTTCATATTTTACATATAGGCCATTTCTGGGTATATAGTGGTTGACTAATAAATACCTATTGATTAATTGATTGCTGAGAGCAGTACTTTATGTGGGCAAAGAATTGAAAACCAAGTTGAAGCAATGAATATGGTGGCTATTTTTGCACCATGAGAAATTATGAATCTGGAGCATTAAGAGAAACACTGGAAGACATAAGTTGATGCAACAACATATACAATGACTAAAACTATGTAAATTCAAAGAACAACTAATTAAATTGAATAATGTATTATAACAACAACAATAATGACAAAACTTGGCCCCAGAAAAGAATTGGAAAAAAATGTGCCTCCCTCAGTTCATTTCATAAGTGAGAGACAATATGTGTGGAACATTTTATGTACTGTTAGAATTTTTAATGTCTTGATGGTCTGAACTTCTTTTTTCCTTCTTTCTGTTTTATCCTCTGTTATAACTGATTGCTGCCTTAATTTGGAAAAAGAGAGTTATATTCAGAAATGTGATTGAAAACAATGATATTCATACATCTTTTTGATTCTTCCTTCCCTGTCTGTTTATGAAGAAATCATAGTTATATTAAAATCTCTAGAAGGTCACCAAAAAGAAGGAATGGACTTTTGTATTGTTAAACTGGAAGACAGAAACCAGTATCAACAAGTCGAAATAAGGAGATACATTGGAAGGAACCATAAAAAAAAATTCCATAACAATAAGAGCTGTCCATCACTAAAAGACTGTTTGATAAGGTGGTTGATTCTTGGCTATATACATGCAAATAGATTACCATCTGACACAGATGATAAAGAAGAAATTCTTGGATTGAGGTGGGACATTGGACTTAATTATTCCTAGGATGATTTCCAATGCTAAGATTCTTTGATACTATAAAAATACTGAGAACTTCCCTCAGTGTTCTCACAAGTATCTAACCTTTGAAACTCAGGAGAATTGGGTTGTATTCTTGAGGATATTCTTCATATTATCAAGTCTTAAGGGTACAAAAGCATTGCTCTTTTCCATTAAAATTGGGACAGAGGCAAGTTAGAATACCATAATTGTAAATATAGGGAATAAACAACAAGCAACAAGCAACTGTAAATTTAGGGATAAAACAATCCCAAACCACGGAAGTGAGGCTCAATTCACTGAAACCCCTCAAGATACAGTTACAATCCATGAGTTAAACATTGGTCTGGTTTTTATTTTCTGTGTTGCATAGCTGGAACCCCCAATCTTTGACTCCAGATCGTTCCCTGGTTTGAGTTTAGGTTTGAATAGTTGCCTAGTCCTTCAGTGCAGAATCATGTTTAAGCAATAACTTAAGCAAAGAAATTTAAGAGAACATAAATGCTCAAAAGAACAAACACTGAAATGAGCAGAGAGAAATCAAATTCCATAGCAACAAAATGTCATCCTAAATCATTCGAGCTTCATCAGAAGAATGAAGACTGGAATAAAAATATGGCAGGTAGTGGTCCTCATTCAGCAAAAAAAGATCAGCCTTTTCTTGTGGCAGATCAGAATGCTTTAGTGAGATAAATAATAATATGTTCATTTGTGGGGAGTTGAGTTTTTTAATTCTAATGCTTAGAAGACGTGTCATTATTTTCAGCTTTCCCTTTCATTCTACATGGGTTTTTTCTCTCTTCATTTTTCTTTGCATCCCATTATCAGAGCTGATGGATAGAATCAGTACAAATTGGGATCCAGGGAAGGTGAAATTGAGCATTTTTAAAACTTTTGTTGATTTGATTATAGCTTTGCTTATTATAATAAGCATTTCAGAGGTCAAAAATTAGCTAGCAAACATCTGGTGTGAGGGACATTACTTTAATTGAGGAGCTTGCTATTCAACTTTTTTTTGTTCAAAAAAAGTGGAAGTAGACCTGAAATAAACAATCATATATATACTATACACATGTATATGTATATATAGATATATATGTGTGTGTGTATGAATGTAAATATATATGTGTGTATATATATATATTACATGTAATATATATATATTATATGTAATATATATATATATATGAATTGAGAAGTCTTATCTGATCAGCATGGAGTTCTTCCATATTCTCCTGCTTAAAGTAAACTAAATCTTGCATAGAAGAGATTTTCCAACATAAATAACCAGCAGAAGCT
This sequence comes from Myrmecobius fasciatus, assembly GCA_023553655.1. Lineage (NCBI taxonomy): Eukaryota > Metazoa > Chordata > Mammalia > Dasyuromorphia > Myrmecobiidae > Myrmecobius > Myrmecobius fasciatus. Next base: position 113,883 of record JAJPUD010005703.1, read on the forward strand.
ATTTAAAAAATATCCTGATAAATATTCATCTTAAAGCCTAGAGAAAAACCACACAAATTGGAAATACTACAGCCTGGAATGGAATCAAGCATCAACTTTTGTATGACTGGACAAAAAGTTGAGGGAGATATTTTGTTTAGTAGTAAAAGAGAGTATGAAGACATTCTCTTGTACTGGAAAACAGTTTGGAATTATGTGAAAAAATCATTAAATTTTTTATATTCTTTGACCCAGTGATCCTACCACTGGGTATATAAGCCAAGGAGGTCACTGACAGCAATAAAAGATCCATATGGAAAGGGTGGAGTCAAGATGGGGGAATAAAAGCAAGATATTTTCTGAACTCTCCCAAATTCTTCCCAAAACAACATTAAAATAAATTCTCAAAATGAATTCTGGAGTGGCAGAGCCAACAACAGGATGGGGTGAAATAATTTTGCAGGCTAAGACAAATTAGAATGTTGGTAGAAAATGTCTGTCTCATTGGAGTGAGAATGGAGGGCAGTCTAATGCAGGCCTTACCTTGAAAAACCAGCTACAGGCCTTTGGGGTGACTGAATTGGGAGTAGTAACTCCTAGTACTCTCAACCAAAAGGTAATGATAAAGCGGCAAACAACTGGTTAGAAGGAAGTACAAGATACCCTTTGCTGGCACAAGGAGCAGGATTCTTGTATCATACATTTCCAGGGGTACCCTGGAATCAGCTCTAACTAAATTATGAAAGCCATTATTAAATTTCCAGTGTGAACATTTACACCTCAGAAGTTCAGCTACAAATCAGAATTTGATTTATTATTTTTTCATTGTTTAGATTTAAGAAAGTATTAATAATGCAAATTAGGAGGAAGGAAAGAAATAAGTATTCTATATGCTAGATACAGTCTCAGAGTGAGAAGGAAACCTAGCAAGAGCTGAGATCCTGGTCACAGTTTGAGGGTGGAAAGTGTGCTGTTGTTCATAGACCAGAGCATAGGCCAGGAGAAAAGTGATTTACACTTTTCTTTAGGTCATACCACCTTCAAAGAATTGAAAACTTATAGATCCTCAGAAGTAGTTCTGAAGATAGTAGCAAAAAAACCCCTGAAATTTAAGACGGTGCCCCCATCGTCCAAAACTCAAAATATAATTTGGAAATATGAGCAAATGACAACAACAAAAGAATCTCACCATGGAAAGTTTCTATGGTGACAAAGAAGAATAAACTGCAAATTCAGAAGACAACAGTGTCAAACAATTACATACAGAGCTTCATAGAAAAACGTGTGTCAGTTTCAGACCCCCAAAAAATTCCTGGAAGAGCTCAAAAAAGATATTAAAAACAAAATAAGAGAGATAAAAGAAAAATTGGGAAAAGACAGTGGTACAGGAAATTTATGGGGAGGGGAAGAGTGAAGAGCTTGACAGAGGAAGCAAAAAAATGTGACAAAAATAGCACCTTAAAAAGCAGAATTGGCCAAATAGAAAAAAAAATGAACACAAATTTACTGAAGAAGAGAACTCTTTAAAAAAAATAGAATTGGCCAAATGAAAAAAAAAAGTATAAAAGCTCACTGAAGAAAATAATTCTTTCAAAAGCAAAAGTGGGCAAATGGAAGCCAATGACTTCATATGACATCAAGAAACAATAAAACAAAATAAAAAAATGAAGAAAAGTGTGACATATATAATTAAAAAACACAACTGCCTGTAAAAACAGATCTAGAAAAGATAATTTAAGAACAGTTGAACTGCCTGAAAGCCATGATTAAAGAAAAAGTCTAGATGTCATATTTTTTTTAGGAATTATCAAAAAAATCTTATTTGATAGCCTCAAATCAAAGTATAAACTAAAAATTGAAGAAAACTGCCAATCACCTCCTGAAAGTGATTTCAAAATTAAAATGCCTAGAAATATTATAGCCAAATTCTAGAGCACTAAGGTCAAGGAGAAAATATTCAAAGTAACCAGGAAAATGATAATAAAACATTTAACAATTTCTACATTAAAGGATTGGGGGTCTTGGGTGTGATATTTATTCCAAAAGACAAAGGGCCTAGATTAAAGTCAGGAATTACCCAACTAAGGTAATATGCAAATATATTTATATGTATGTATACATATGTATGTATGTGTATGTATATGTATGATTCTTCAGAGGAAAAATGGATATTCAATAAACTAGATACTTTCAAGCTTTACTGGCTTAAAAAAAAAAAAAAAAGACCAGAGCTGTATAGAAAATTTGACATTAAGTAGAAGACTCACTAGAAGCTTTAATAAAAAGTTTAACATGAAAGAATAAATGATTCAATAAAGTTAGATTGCTTATATCCCTATGATGGAAGTTAGTATTTGCAACTCCTAGGACCTTTATTATTACTAGGATAAATTTGAAGGAGTATACATAAACAAATTGGCATAGGTGCAACTTGACTCTGATGGGATAATACTCTGTCTTGCTCTTCCCACCAGAAATAAGGCATTAGATAGAGGAATGCACTAGGAGATGGGGAAAGGAAGAGATAGAATGTCATAAATTGGAGCAGAATTTATTATACTTCAGCTGAAGTATAAAAAAAGCAGGGATAGTAATCATGATCTTAGACAAAGCAGCACAAAAACAGATCTAAATAATATAAGCAGGGAAACTATAGACATAATTTGGCTCTTTTCAGCAATGAGATAATTCAAAATAATTCCAATGAAAAGAGTCATCCACATCCCAAAAGAGAACTATGAAGACTGAATGTGGATAAAAGTATAGTAACTTCACCATTTTTTGTTGCTGTTTGCTTGCTGTTTTTTCTTGTGTTTTTTTCCCTTTTTGATCTGATTTTTCTTGGCAGAATGATGAATATAGAAATATATTTAGAGGAATTAAATATGTTTTATATATATGTATCACATTGCTTTCTGTCTAGGGTAAGGGGAAGGAGGGGAGAATGGGAGAAAAATTTGCAACAAAGGGTTTTTCAAAAATGAATGTTGAAAACTATCTTGACACATATTTGAAAAAAAGCCATAAAAAGAGTAAAAGATAACCTAGAAATTGAAGTAAATTTAGTAATAAATAGTACCAAATAGTATAACATCTAAGTTCTTTTTTAACATTTAAAAATTTTTAATAATAGACTTTTATTTTCAAAATATATGAAAAAATAATTTTCAAAATTCACTCTTAAAAAAAAATTGTTAAAGTTTTTATTCACAAAACATATGGATGGGTAGTTTTCAACATTGATTCTTACACAACCTTCTGTTCCAAATTTTCCCTTCCTCCCTACCCCCTCCCCTAGATGGCAGGTAGTCCAAAACATGTTAAATATGTTAAAATGCATGTTAAACCCAATATATGCATACATATTTATACAAATATCTTGATGTACAAGAAAAAATAGATCAAGAAGGAAGAAAGAAAAAAACTAAAAAAGAAAACAAAATGTAAGCAAATAACAAAAGAAAGAGTGAAAATGCTATGTTGTGGTCCACACTCAGTTCCCACAGTCCTCTCTCTGTGTGTAGATGGCTCTCTTCATCACTGAACAATTGGAACTGGTTTGAAACATTTCATTGTTGAAGAGAGCCATGTCCATTAGAATTGATCATCATATAGTATTGTTGTTGCTGTGTATAATGATCTCATGGTTCTGCTCATTTCCCTCAGCATCAGTTCATGCAAGTCTCTCCAGGATTCTCTGAAATCATCCTGCTGGTCTTTTCTTACAGAACAATAATATTCAATAACATTCATATACCATATTTTATTCAGCCACTCTCCAATTGATGGGCATCCATTCACTTTCCAGTTTCTTGTCACTACAAAAAGGGCTGCCACAAACATTCTTGCACATGTGGGTCCCATTCCTTCTTTTAAGATCTCTTTGGGATATCAACAGTCACTCTTGCAAAACCTTGTGTTCTAAATTTTTTCCCCTCTCTTCCCTCTACACTTTCCTCTGGACAGCCAGTGATCCAATATATGTTTTTTTTATTAAAGCTTTTTATTTGTATAACATATGTATGGGTAGTTCCTCAGAATTGATCTTTACAAAGCTTTCCGTTACAAATTTTACCCCAGTTCCCTCCCCTCTCCTAGATGGCAGGAAGTCCACTACATGTTAATAATATTGACATACTTGACAAGTTGTGCAAGAAAAATCCTATCTACAAGAAAAAAAAGAAAATCAGAGAAAGGAAACACAATGCAAGCAAACATCAATAGAGAGCATGAAAATGTTACATTGTGGTCCATATTTCATATCCCTCTCTCTGGGTGTATATGGCTTTCTTCACTGAAGAATTGGAACTGCTTTGAGACAATTCCTTGTTGCAGAGAGCCATGTCCATCAGAATTGATCATCATGTAATATTGTTGTTGCTCTGTATAATGATCTCCTGGTTCTGCTCGTTTCACTCAGCATCAGTTCATGCAAGTCTCTCCAGGCCTCTCTGAAATCGTCCTGCTTGTTGTTTCTTACAAAGCAAGAATATTCCATAACATTCATATACCATAATTTATTCAGCCACTCTCCAACTGAGGGGCATCCATTCAGTTTCCAGTTTCTAGCCACTACAAAAAGGGCTTCCACAAACATTCTTGCACATGTGGGGCCCTTTCCTTCCTTTATGATTTCTTTGGGATATAAGCCCAATAGAAACACTGCTGGGTCAAAGGGTATGCACAGTTTGATAACTCTTTGAGCATAGCTCCAAATTGCTCTCCAGAATGGCTGTATCCATTCACAGTACCACCAACATTATATTAGTATCCTAGCTTTCCCACATCCCCTCCAGCATACATCATTATCTTTTCCTGCCATTTTAGCCAATCTGACAGGTGTGTACCTCAGAGTTGTCTTAATTTACATTTCTCTGATCAATAGTGATTCGGGGCAACTTTTCCTATGGCTAGAGATGGTTTTAATTTGACCATCTGAAAATTGTCTGTTCATATCCCTTGACCACTTATCTATTGAAAAGTGGCTTGAATTCTTATAAATATGAGACAATTCTCTATATATTTTAGAAACGAGGCCTTTATCAGAACCATTAAATGTAAAGATGATTTCTCAATTTGATGCTTCCCTTCTAATCTTGTCTCCATTAGTTTTATTTGTACAGAAACTTTTTAACTTAATATAATCAAAATTATCTATCTGGTGTTCAATTAAGAGTTCCAGACATCCTTTGGACATAAATTTATTCCATCTCCATAGGTCTGAGAGGTAAACTATCCTATGTTCCTCTAATTTGCTTACAATATCACTCTTTATAGGTAGATCATGAACCCATTTAGATCTTATCTTGGTATGTGGTGTTAGGTGTGGGTCAAGCCCGAATTTCTTCCACATTAGTTTCCAATTTTCCCAGCAGTTTTTGCCAAATAGTGAATACTTATCCCAAAAGCTGGGGTCTTTGGGTTTATCAAACGCTAAATTGTTAAAGTTATTGCCTAGATTGTCCTGATATCCTGTCCTATGCCACTGATCGACTATTCTGTTTCTTAGCCAGTACCAAATGGTTTTGATGACAGCTGCTTTATAATATAGTTTTAGATCTGGTACAGCAAGGCCACCTTCATCTGCCTTTTGTTTTCATTAATCCCCTTGAAATCCTTGACCTTTTGTTCTTCCAAATGAACTTTACTACTATTTTTTCTAGATCTGTAAAATAATTTCTTGGGAGTTTGATTGGTATGGCACTAAATAAGTAAATTAGTTTGGGTAGTATTGTCATTTTTATTATATTCGCTAGGCCTACGCATGAGCACTTAATGTTTTTCCAATTGATTAGGTCTGATCTTATTTGTGTGGAAAGTGTTTTGTAGTTTAGTTCATATAGTTTCTGACTTTTCCTTGGCAGATAGATTCCTAAATATTTTATACTATCGTCCATTATTTGGAATGGAATTTCTTTTTGTATCTGTTGCTGCTGAACTTTGTTGGTAATATATAAAAATGCTGATGATTTATGTGCATTTATTTTGAATCCTGCAACTTTATTAAAGTTGTGAATTATTTCTAGTAGTTTTTAGTTGAGTCTCTAGAGTCCTCTAAGTATACCATCATATCATCTGCAAAGAGTGATAATTTGGTTTCTTCATTACCTACTATGATTCATTTTATCTCGTTTTCTTCTCTTATTGCCAAAGCTAACATTTCTAATACAATATTAAATAGTAATGGTGACAGTGAGCAGCCTTGTTTCACTCCTGATCTTATTGGAAATGGTTTTAGTTTGTCTCCATTACATATGATGCTTGCTGATGGTTTTAAGTAAATGCTACTAATCATTTTAAGGAAAAGCCCATTTATTCCTATACTCTGTAGTGTTTTCAATAGGAAAGGGTGTTGGATTTTATCGAATGCTTTTTCTGTATCTATTGAGATAATCATATGGTTTTTGTTAGTTTGGTTATTAATATTATTCCTTATGTTGATAGTTTTCCTAATATTGAACCAGCCCTCCATCCCTGGTATAAATCCTACTTGGTCATAGTGTACTATCCTGGGGATGACTTTCTGTAATCTCATTGCTAAAATCTTATTTAAAATTTTTGCATCAATATTCATTAGGGAAATTGGTCTATAGTTTTCTTTCTCTGTTTTCACCATACCTGGTTTAGCTATCAGCACCATATCAGTCTCATAGAAATAATTTGGCAATATACCTTCTGTCCCTATTTTCTCAAATAGTTTGTATAGTATTGGAATTAATTGTTCTTTGAATGTTTGGTAGAATTCACATGTAAATCCATCTGGCCCTGGAGATTTTTTCTTAGGGA
>JAJPUD010005703.1:125647-147808 GCA_023553655.1 Myrmecobius fasciatus
TTACCACCTTTTCCTTCTTTTCCCCAGTATGATAACTTTCCCCCCTCCAGTTTTGTTTTTCGTATTATCAAAGTAATATCTAGTTAATTATACCTCCAAACTTTAAGTATCCCTATGATAGAAATAAAGTTCTCATGAGTCCTTTCCTTTTTATGCTTTTCTTGAATTCTGTGTTTGGAGGTCAAATTTTTTGTTCAGATCTGGTCTTTTCATTAGAAATAGGTGAAATTCACCTATATCATTGAATGACCATCTTCTTCTCTGGAGGATAATGCTCATTCTAGCTGGATAGGTTATTCTTGGCTGTAATCCAAGTTCCTTTGCCTTTCAGAATATCTGGTTCCAGGCCCTTCGATCCTTCAATGTGGAGGCTGACAGATCATGTGTGATTCTAATTATTGATCCTTGGTATTTGAATTGTTTCTTTCTTGCTGCTAGCAAAATCTTTTCCTTGGTGCGGTAGTCATGATATTTAGCCACGATATTCCTTGGGGTTTTAATTTAGGGTCCCTTTCAGGATGTGATCGGTGAATTCTTTCAATGGTGATTTTGCCTTCTGATTCTACAACCTCAGGGCAGTTTTCTTTCAGGATTTCCTGGAAGATAGTGTTTAGATTCTTTTTTTCATCATGGCTTTCAGGAAGTCCAATAATCCTTAGATTGTCTCTTCTAGATCTATTTTCCAAGTCAGTTGTTTTTCCTAGGAGATATTTCATGTTTTCTTCTATTTTTTCATTTTTTTTTGCTTTTGTTTGACTGATTCTTGAAGTCTTATTGAGTCATTCACTTGCATTTGTTCAATTCTTATTTTTAAAGTGTTGTTTTCTTCAGTTACCTTTTTAAGCTCCTTTTGTAACTGGCCAGTTTGTTCATTGCAATCTTTTTCCACTTCACTAATTTTATTTTTCAGTCCATTATAGTCTATTTCCAATTCACCAATTTTGTTTTTCAATAAATTGGTGTCTTTTTCATATCTCTTTTGCAGGGCATTATATCCTTCTTGCAAGATATTATATCCTTCTTGCACTGATATCAGTTTATTTTCCCATTTATCCTCCAGCTCTCTTTTGAGAATCTTTATGTAATCTTCCAGAAAGGCCTTTGGAAAAGTGGACCAGTGATGGTCCTTGCTGACTTCCTCTGGAGTTTTGTCTAAATGAACCTCAGGATCTGGGGTTAGCCCTTCTTTCTCTCGATAGAAGCTGTCTATGGTGAGAGTTCTCTTTTGCTTCTTCATTTTTTTTTTAGACAGAATGCAGGTCTCTTTAGGGCTAGAAAAGCGGTGGCTGTGGAAGTTTGCCCTGGGGCAATTCAGCAAATTAACTTAAGGTGCTGGGCCGGTGTGGGCTAGGACTCAGTCTGAATTACTCCTTAAACAAGGCAAGTCTGCCAGAATACCTGCCCCCAATCAGGGCAGAGTGTCCTGAGTGCCTCAGATATACTCCAGGAGTTTGAAGTTTGGAGTTTCTGCCACGCTGAGCTGTGTGCCACTCTCACTTCCGGGTTACACCAAGTAAACTGTTTATCCCTCTGCCTGAGTTAAACAGACCTGATATGAAGTTCGTCAGAGATATCTGCAAGCAGTGTCCTAATATTTCTGGAGTCATTGACTTGAAGATCAGTTCAGAGGCTTATTTTTTGTTGATTTGAGAGAAGATCAGAGGAGAACGCAGAGAGTCACGTTTTCACTTCGCCATCTTGGCTCCACCCCTAATCTAATATATGTTAAACCTGTGTAGTTCTTCTATTCATATTTCTACATTTATCATGCTACACAAGAAAAATCATATCAAAAAGTGAGAAAGAAAAAAAGTTTAACCACAATGAAAAAGATGAAAATGCTATGCTGTTATCCACATCCCCACAGTCTTCTTTCTGGGTGCAGATAGTTGTATTCACCACAAGTCTATTGAATTTAACTTGAATCACCTCATTGTTGAAAAGAGCCACATCCATCAGAGATGATAATCAAACAATCTTGTTACTGCTATATACAATGTTCTCTAGGTTCTACTCACTTCATTTAGCATCAGTTCATGTAAGTCTCTCCAGGTCTTTCTGAAACCATCCTGCTGATCATTTTTTAATAGAACAATAATATTCCATTCCATTCATTTACCATACCTTATTCAGCCATTCCCCAACTTTTGGACATTCACTCAATTTCCAGTTCCTTGACACTAGAAAAAGGGCCACTACAAAAAGTTTTGCATATTTAGGTCTTTTATGTTTTTTATGATCTCTTTGGGATACAGACACAGTAGAAATATTGATGGATCAAAGGGTATGCATAACTTGATAATCCTTTAGACACAGTTCCAAATTGCTCCTCTGAATGGTTGGATCAGTTCACAATACCACCAACAATGTATTAGTGTCCTAGTTTTCACATATCCCCTCCAAAATTTATCATTATCTTTTCCTGTTATCTTAGCCAATCTGAGAGCTGTGAAGTGGTAGCTCAGAATTGTCTTAATTTGCATTTTTCTGGTCAATAGTGATTTAGACCATTTTTTCACATAGGTAGACAGGATTTTAATTTATTCATCTAAAATTATGTGTTAATATTCTTTAGCCATTTATCAATTGAAGAATGGCTTGTATTCTTATAAATTTGACTCAATTACCTATATATATATAATAGCATATATATAATTATATATATATATATATAACAATTTATATATATATATATATATATATATGTATGTATGTATGTATGTATTTGCTTTTTGCTGAGGCAATTGAGGTTAAGTGATTTGCCCAGAGTCACACAGCTAGTGAATGTTAAGTGTCTGAGATCAGATTTGAACTCAGGTCCTCCTGACTTCAGGGCTGGTGCTCTATCCAATGCACCACCTAGCTGCCCCTATTCCTTATATATTTTTAAAATAAGGGCTTTATCAGAACCCTTGGATGTATAATTTTTTCACAGTTTTCTGCTTTTTTAAAATCTTGTCTTCATTGATTTTGTTTGTACAATCCCTTTTAAATTTAATATAATTAAAATTATCCATTTTGCATTTCCTAATGTTCTCTGAATCTTCTTTGGTCATAAATTCCTTCTTTCTCCACAGATCTGAGAGGTAGACTATCCCTTTTTCTTCTAATTTGCTCATAGTATTACCCATCATGTCTAAATCATGAACTCATATGACCTTTTCTTAGTATAGGGTGTTAGATGTTGCTCAATGCCTAGTTTCTACCATATTATTTTCCAATGTTTCTTAGCAGTTTCTGTCAAATAGTGAATTCTTATCCGAGAAGCTGGGGTCTTTGGGTTTTTCAAACACTAGATTACTATAGTCATTGACTATTATGTCTTGTAAACTTGACCTATACCACTGAAAACTCCTCTATTTCTTAGGCAGTACCAAATGATTTTGATGACCACTGCTTTACAATATAGTTTTTAGAAAGTGTGGTACAGCTTGACCACCTTCATTTGCATTTTTTTTCATTAATTTCCTTAAAATTTTTGAGATTTTGTTCTGTCAGATAGATGAATTTTGCTATTATTTTTTTCTAACTCTATAATTTCTTGGCAGTTTGATTGGTATGGCACTGAATAAGTAGATTAATTTAGATAGAATTGTTATTTTTTTAAATATTAGCTTGGCCTACCCCTGAGCACTTGGTATTCTTCCAATTGATTAGATTGTGTGGAAAGTGTTTTGTAATTATGTTCATATAGTTCCTGACTTTGTCTTGGCAGGTAAACTCCCAAATATTTTACATTATCTAGTTATTTTGAATAGAATTTCTCTTTGTATCCCTTGCTGCTGGATTTTGTTGGTAATATATAAAAATGCTGATGATTTATGTGGATTTATTTTGTATCTTGCAACTTGTTGTTAATTGTTTCCAGTAGTTTTTAGTTGATTCTTTAGGATTCTCTAAGTATACCATCATATCATATGCAAAGAGTGACAAATTTGTTTACTCATTACCTACTCTAATTGTCTAATTTCTTTTTCTTTTTGTTGCTAAAGCTAACATTTCTAATAAAATATTTAATAGTAATGATGATGGTGAGCAGTCTTATTGGGAATGGATCTATTTCATCCCCATTACATATGATGCTTGCTGATGGTTTTAGATAGAAACATTTAAATTTTAAAAAAAATTAAATGAATTACAAGAGGGACTACACAATAAAAATATACTCATGGGGACCTCAACTTTCCCATCTCAGAACTAGATAAATCTAACAACCACCAACACCAACAACATCAAGTGTAAAATAAAGTTAATGAGAAGTTAAGTAGAATTCTAGAAAAGTTAGATATTATAGACAGTAGATTGAACAGGAATAGCAGTACATGAAACCTACATGAAAATTAGCCATGTATTAGGGCATTAATAAACCTCACAATTAAATGCTGAAAGGCAGAAATATTAAATATAACTTTTTCAGATAGGAAGGCAAAATATATTCAATAAAAAATCCATGGAAGTACAGATTAAAGATTAATTGGAAACCAAATAACCTAATCTTAAAGAATGAGTGGGTCAAAGAACAAATCATAAAACAATCAATAATTTCATTAAAGAGAATGACAACAATAGGACAATATACCAAAATCTATGAGATGCTACTAAAGAAGTACTTAAAAAAAGCTTTTATCTTCTAATACTTACATCAACAAAATACAGAAAGAACAGATAAATCAGGTGGGCATACAACTAAAAAAAGTAGAAATTAAACACCTAAATGGAAATCCTGAAAATCAGAGATCAAAAAATTGAAAATAAGAAAAAAATTGAGTTAATAAATAAAAGTAGGATCTGATTTTTATTGGGGGGGGGGAGATAAAACAATTGGCTATTTTTCTTTAAAAAATAAAAAAAGAAACCAAAATTACCAGTATTAAAAATGAAAAGGGTTAATTCATCACCAATGAAGAGCAAATTAAATAAATTATTAGTAGTTATCTTGCCGAATTTTATATCAATAAATCTGATAATCTAAACAAAATTGATGAATATTTAGAAAAATATAAACTGTCCAAATTAACAGAAGAAAAAATATTTAAATAACCCTATCTTAGAAAAAGAATTGAACATCCCATCAATAAGTTCCCTAATAAAAAAAAATTACCAGGACCAGATGGATTCACATGTGAATTCTATAAAACATTTCATTGAAATTATCTAATTTTAATATTACATAAACCATTTGGAAAAATATATAAATAAAGAGTCCTACTAAATTCCTTTTATGACCTAAATATGGCACTGGTACTTAAACCAGAAGAACAAAAATGGAGAAAGAAAACCAGAGACCAATTTCCCTAATGAATATTGATGCAAAATTTTTGATAAAATTCTACCAAAGAGATTACAGCAAGATATCACAAAGATTATATACTGTGTATATATACATATATAATATACTATATATATTATATATTATAGAACATGTGCCAGAATGATTCAATGTTAGAAAAATTATCAGCAAAATACCATATCAGTATACAATAACAATATCAATAACATACTAACAGTCATATAATAACAAACCAACAAAATAATATAATCATCTCAATAAGTGCAGAAAAAGCTTTTGACAAAAATACAATACCCATTCCTATTAAAAACACAAGAAAGTAAAGGAATAAATGGAGCTTAACTTAAAACAACAAGCAACTCTTTAAAAACCATTACCAAGCATTATTTATAATAGGGATAAACTAGCAACCTTCTCAATAAGATTGTGATGAAGCAAGATGCCCATTATCACCAGTATTTTTCCATATTATACTATAAATGCTAGCTATAGCAATGAGAGAGAGAGAGAGAAAAGAAATGGAACAAATTAGGATAGCCAATGAGGAAACAAAACTATGACTCTTTGCAGAGGATGGAATATCTGGAGAGTCTGAATCAGCTAAAAAAATTTATGAAAAATTTAACAAATTCAGCAAAGTTGTAGAATAGAAAATAAATCCACATAAATCATCAGCATTTCTATATATTACTAACAAAATGCTATAGGAAAACATAGAAAGAGAAATTCCACTTAAAACAAATGTAGACAATATAAACTATGTGGGTGTCTACCTATAAAGACAAGTCCAGAACCTATATGAACACAATTATAAAACACTTTTCACACAAACTAAGATCTGAGCAACTGGGAAAAGATTAATCTCTTGTGTGTAATCCAAATCAATATAATAAAAATGACAATTCGATCTAAAGTGATTCACTTATGCAATGCCATTCCAATCAAACTAAAAAATATTGTTTTGTAGAGTTAAAAATTATTACAAAATTCATTTGGAAGAACAAAAAGTTCAGAATGTCAAGGGAAACAATGAAATAAAAATGAGAAGGAATGTGGTATAGTTTTATCAGATCCCAAATTGTATGACAAAGGGGTAGTCATCAAAACATTTTGGTAAGGACTGAGAAATAGAGGGATGTATCAGTGGGAAAGGAATAGATTGGGTATATAATATACAGAAGCAAATGAAAATAATAATCTAGAGATTGATAAACCCAAAGATCCAAGCTTTGGGAACAAGAACTTACTATTTAAGAATAATTGCTGGGAAAAATAAAAAGCATTTTGGCAGACACTAGAAATAAATTAACATCTCATACTGTATAACAAGATAAGATCAAAATTAGTATATGATTTAGACTTAAGGGGTGATACCATAAGTAAATTAGGAAACCAAGGTATACTCTCCCTGTTTTCTCTAGGGAGAAAGGAGAATTTAGGACCAAACAAGAGATTGAGAGCTTTATTGGATGTAAAACAGATAATTTGGTAACATTAAATTAAAAAGCTTTTGCATAAGTTTGGAACTATGTTCAAAGGGCTACAAAACTGCATACCTTTTGTTCCAACAGTCTCACTATAATCTATATGCCAAAGAAATTGTAAAATAGGGAAAAGACCCACATATGCAAAAATGTTTGTAGCAGCAATTTTTGTAGGGGCAAGGAATTGGAAATTGAGTAGATGCCCATCAATTGGGGAATGACTGAGTAAATTATGGAATATGGATATAATGGAATGTAATTATTCTATAAGAAATGAGAAGCAGGCTGATTTTAGAAAAGCCTGGAAAACCTTACATGAACTGATGCTAACTGAAGTGAATTGAAACAAGAGAACATCATACACAGCAACAAAATTGCATAAAGATTAACAGTGATGGACTTGTCTTTTTTCAAGAATGAGGTGATTCAAGGCAATGCCAATAGACTTGTGATGGAAAGAGCCATCCACATCCAGAGAAAGAACTATGAAGACTGAATGTAGATCAAAATATGGTGTTTTCACTTTTTATTGTTGTTATTGTTTATTTGTTTGCTTATTCTTTTTTCTTTTTCATCTTCCCCCCTTTTGATCTTATTTTTATTGTGCAACATGATGAACATGGAGGTGTGTTGGAAGTAATTGCACATGTTTTTATTTAAAGCTTGTGCATAAGTAAAACTAATACAAACAACATTAAAGAAAAGCAGAAAATTGGAAAAAATTTACAAGTTTCTCTGATAAAGGCACCTTTTCTCAAATAAAGATAGCTAATTCATACAGATGAGTCATTTCCCAATTGATAAAAGCTCAAAAGAATGATCAAGTAGTTTTCAAAAGAAATCAAAGCTATCTATGGTAAAAAAATTTTTTTAAATTCTAAATCACTATTGATTAAAGAACCCAGAAAACTACTCTGAGTTGCCATCTAACACTTATCATACTGGCTAATGTGATGGAAAAGTAAAATGATAAATATTGGAGAAGTTGTGGGAAAATTAGGACACTAATAAGCTGTTCGTGGAGTTATGAACTAATCCATCCATTCTGAAGAGCAATTTGGAACTATGCCCCAAAAGCTATAAAAGTATGCATATGTTTTGACACAGTAACAAAACTACTAGGAAAATAAAATATTTTTAAAAAAATAAAAAAAGATACATATGAACTAAAATGCTCAAAGCAGCATGTAGTAAAAAACTAGAAATGAAGTGTGTGACCATTGATTGGGAAATGATTAAACAAATTATGGAACATAAGTGTAATAGATTATTTTATTGTAATAGCACAACAAATATGAAGGATTCTAAGAAATATGACAACTATATGGAGTGATGCCAAGTAAAGGAATTTTTCTCTTTCATACAAATAAACCATATGCTTACATTTTCATAATAATTCTGAAATTTTAATGATTAGCAAATCATTTTAAAATTAAAATCCTTTATTTTTTTTCTTTTGGATTTTAGAAAAGATGTATACATTTTAAAAAATCTTTAGATTTATTTCTAACTTAGACATATAGATGCTTCTATGTTCAGAAATGATTAATAGAAGATAGATGGTGATTCTAATCCAAACTTAAGTTTCAAGCCTACTAAAAAAAATGTTGCTTCTCTCAATGTCACCTAACTTAAAAACCTTTAAAATGCATTTACTGAGTTCCACTTGAATTCATTATTTCATTCAAATATTTATTGAACTCCTACAATTAACAAGCCATGGTGGTAGGCACTGTCCTTATACAAAATGTAAGTATGCATAGTCTCTGCCTATAAAGAACTTGCTGAATATCAGGGAATATAAATCATGTAAACAAATAAACATAATGCAAAGTAGAATATGAATGAATAATTTAAAACATCAGTTGATCAATAAATTTATTAAGTACTTGCCTCAGATTTAAACACTGGTGATACAAGGAAAGGTAAAAATTTGACCCCTGTTCTCAGTGAGCTCACATTTTAATAGGAGACACAGCATACAAATAACCATGTATTAACATAAATACATACCATGTAAATGGATGTGAATCTCAGAGGGATTGATTTGCAAAGGGAAAGCACTGATAAGATAGAAGATGGGGAAGACCCATCATATCTTGCAGGAGATGGCATTTGTATTGAGTATTGAAGGAATTCAGGAAAGTCAGAGGCAGAAGTGAAGAAAACTTCCATTTGAGGTATAAGGAACAGTAAATTCAAGTATATGGAGCTGGGAAATGAAATGTTCTGTAATAGGCACAGCATATAGGAGAGTGTATATGGAATGTAGGATGCATGGAAGAAAAATAAAGTTTTAGAAGTTTGGGAAAATAGTTAGAGGCTGGATTGTGAAGATTTTAATATTAAAAGTGGGATTTTTGTGTTTGAGATGCTTACTGGGTATCTCATTTGAGGTATCCAAAAGGTATTTAGTGTTACTTGCTAACTTGACTTGTCTTAACTTGATGTTGTATTGATGCTCACAAAAGAAGTACAAAATAATATTCTCTTTTGAAAAATGAGATATTTCTATCTAAGGAATATCATGTAAAACTTTATGGGGGAGATAACCTTTAAACTGAAGGAACAGTGTAGTAGGAAAAATTGCTATGTGTTCAGGACATACAAAAGATAGAAATTTTAAAAAATTAACCCTAAGTAATAAGGGGCAGCTAGGTGGTGCAGTGGATAGAGCACCAGCTCTGAAGTCAGGAGGACCTGAGTTCAAATTTGCTCTCAGACACTTAATACTTCCTAGCTGTGTGACCCTAGGCAAGTCACTTAACCCTAATTGCCTCAGCAAAAAATAATAATAATAATAATAATAATAATAATAATAACCCTACTGTGGTTACCTGACTTACCTAAGGCTGTCATTTTGTTAGGGGTGGAGGGGAGTGGTAAGCATTTACTTCTTAGAAATCCACTAAAAATGGAGGAATCACTTTATTTGATATACTCAGAAATTGTTTAGTCTCTTCCTGGACCCCATTTTGTTTGAAAATTGTGTTTCAATTTCTACCGTATCTTCTTAGCTCTTTACATATTTCATAATGCCCATCACCATGGTATCCAGTAGCTTAAAGAGATACTTTAGGCAAACAACAACAACTTATGTATTTGTTTACAATATTTTGTAGCTTTGCCTTTCATTTTAATGCCTTAATGTATTATCTTAGGGAATCTAGAAATTAAAATCTGACTCTAAAACTTAAGAACAATATATGTAGGAAGGAAATTGCTTTTAACTATTTTTTCTTCCAAATAGTAAAGCAGCTAAATCCCAAGATAAAGTAGCATCTTGGTAAGGGCTAATAAATAGAAGTTATTCCCTAGAGCTGGAAATAGCTATTTGCTGTTAGAAGATGGAACATGATGATCAAAACTATTATCAAAAATAAGGGATATCTGTCCAAACTGTGAAGCTGAAGAAGCAGAATATTATCAACAAAAATTGGTGAGCAGAAATGGAGGCCTGGGACAAGTTCAGGTAGACAGACAGGAATAAGATGAGGTTCGATGAACACACAGAATGAATGATAAGACAAAAATCTGAAAATGTCAGAGAAGCTGGATCAAACCAAAGACCTCAGTACTCTCTGCACAACGATGTCTGGTTAACATCAGTATGTGCTCTAGAAGTGCTCCTCAGACTAGAATGTGGACTAGCACATCTACCTTTGATTTACGTTTGTTGTAAGCTAGAATCTATGCACCTAAGTCTTAACCATGAAATGAGAGAGTGATGAAGGATAGTTTAGGGGAGTGATGTCACACCACACCACAACCCCAGCCAGATTAAAATATCAGCAAGAAATATTTAAGAGAATAAATAAAAACACAATAAAACAGAGATAATGTTAATTTGTAATTTTCTAAGTCAATGTGCAGCCTACACAGATTTTTGCATATGATTTAGCTTTCCCATTTCTATTTGAATTGGACACCATTAGTTTAGAAAGCTTGATGTTAAATTGGTAGAATATTAAGGGAAACTGGGTTAAAGAGATGAAACTTCTCTTCCTGAGGATAGCAACATCTGGGCTTGGCCATGTTGAGATCATTAAAGTATTTCCTTGATTCAGGGATTAGCTTTTCAGTCATCAAAGAACCAGGCATCACTTTAAACACACATGAAAAAGATCAGTAAAGATATATATATATATATATATATATTATATATTATATATTTTTTTTCTTCAGGAAGCATAGCATTCCAGTGAAGATGACCAGAATCCACCCACTCGGTAGTTTGGGGAATAAGGTTCTTCTGGATGTGGGGAAAATGCAACAAAACCTAGTGACTGTCTTTAGATGTTGAATTTGTCTTGCACCTGTGGTATATTCATTTATAAATACTAAAGTGAATGAGGTGCTGCAAAAACAATGAACTTGTGTATCCCCTTTAACACTGCTCCTATTTCCCCAGTGTGATGATCTGGGGCCTTTCAGCTGTCAGACTGTAACAATTTAAAAGGAGATAAAGAATTTAGTCCCAGACTTATTGGCTGACTGATAAACCACCCAGTAAATCTTTAAGGGAACAGAGCCTTGAAAACCGGAATTCAGAAACCCTGAGTTTTGAACCTATTCAGAAAACACTGAACTCAATCACCCTAAAAATCCAAGTTATTTGAATATGATGCAGCTGAAATGAGGCAGCTGTCCCAGAGAGTAGAAAAGCTGCCTTGTTTTAGGCAGCTTGGCTGTTTTCCTGTGGTAGGAACAACACTGGGGTATGACCTAGGCATCTGGTGCTCACTCCACAGTCTTGAGTCCAGCCTCAACAGCAGCAGTAGCCTCAGCTGGCATTTAGGAGTATAGATGGGAGGTTCTGTAGCAGCTTATTACAAAGGGAAATGGAAACTGGGAGGAGAGTTATGCTGTATGATTCAGAGATAGAGCACATACCCCAGGTAGTGCCTTGTTATTAAAGTGAAACTTTAGCAATAGCTCTGGAAGCTGCAGTGATTTGGACAAGGGAGGTGACCTTTTGGTATAATTACATGAATATCCCAATTAGGTGCTCTACTCCCACACTATTCTGGCTAAAACCCTATTACATTTGAGTTACCTGCTTGCAAGAATCTGCTCCTGTAAAGGTCTGACAGCTCATTGAGATGGAAAATATACACAGGCAGGTGAATTCAAAAGATCTGAAGTGATAGGGAACAGGCGCAAGGCTAGGGAATGAAAGAGGGAACTTGGCTAATAAATAATGGGGGCAGAGTGTTGTAGTCATTAGATAGGAACATGAAAGGACAGACTCATACTAAGAAACAGGAGAGTAAAAGACTACAAAGAAGTTGTGTCTACATACTAAGAGTGAATCCCTCTGTATTCCCAACATCCAGACCCTCAGGACAGTGACCCATCTTACAGGTACCTCCTAGCCCCCCCAAAAAATCCCCAAAATGGAGCCATATAGCCAAATATACTTAGCAGTCAAGGGGTAGTGAGGAGCAGCAATGATGTAAGGAAAAGTAGCATGTACTCTGGGGTGACTACCCCAACAACTCCCCCTTGGGGCTCCAGGGGCAGCCTCAGGGGTACAGGTGGGTAGAGTATGCTACATCAGTGTGATTCCCAACATAATTATCTGTTGATACCAACTAGACAAGCTTAAATTAGCTTTAACAAAAAGCTATTTTACTATGGTGATAAAATTGATACATTACTCTTCTCTCTTCCCCTGACTCACACCCTGAAAAATCTGTGAAAAATTCTCCTATCAGGGTATACAGAATCTAGGGGAAAGTAAGTAAAAGCTTAGGGAAGACTGGTGATTAAGGGATAACTCAAAGCTCCAGGAAGTCTTTTCAATGGAGTCCTTCAAATGCCCCTTACACTTCGGGGAGCTCTTATTCTGGACTCTCTTGAGCCTTGACTCTAAGTCCAGTCTGACCTTGGCTTTGGATGTATACAATATCTGCTGCAGGGATGCAGATGGGAAGATGGTTAATTCAAAATCTTTGATTTCATTGAAATTTCTTCTCCATTTAAATGGAGGAACAGGAGACCTATATCAATGATAAAGTTGTGGCAGAAATGCTTTTCTGTCCTGTGGAAGCTCTTTCTTTCCTTTCATGTGAGTCCCTTGACTCTTTTTTGGCTCTGAAATAGCCCTTATTTTTTATGTAGGTCCCATAGGTTGTTAGCAATTTCCTCACTCACTTTGATTAAACTTCCTATGCAACTTCTCTGCAGTTCATATAATGGTTTTATTATTCTTTTATTTTAATTTATCATTTCTTTTCAACATTCTTTTTCTTAAATTTTGAATTCCAAATTCTCTCTCTCCCTCCAGCCCCTCTTCTATTCAATGAAAATACAATGGATATGATATCACTTCAATTATACATGTGAAGTGATGCAAAACATTTCCATACTAACCATGCTGCCAAAAGGAAAATAAGAAGAAAAAAAGTGAAAAATGTTTACTTCAATTTGCACTCAAAGTTCATCAATTCTCTCTCTAGAGATGGATAGCATTTTTTCATCATAAGTTCTTTGGAACTGACTTTGGATCAATGTATTCCTCAAGATAACTAACTTATTCATAGTTGATCATTATGAAATATTGTTGTTACTGTGTATAATGGTCTCCTGGTTCTGCTTACTTCACTCTGCATTGATGCATATAGATCTTTCCAGGTTTTTCTGAAACCATTCCCACTTGTCATTTTTTTTTTAGCACAATAGTACGCCATCACAATCATATACCACAACTTATTTAGTTATTTCCCAACAGATGGGCTTTCCTTCAATTTCCAAAATTTTTGTCCCCACAAAAGCAGCTGCCATAAATATTTTTGTACATTTAGGTTCTTTTCCTTTTCCTTTGACCTCTTTTGAATACACACCTAGAAGTGATATTGCTGGGTCAAAAGGTTTGCACAGTTTTGTTTCCTTTTATATATAGTTCCAAACTGTTCTCCATAATGGTTAGACCTGTTCAAAACTCTATCAGCAATCCAGGGATATCCCTTTTCCACATCTCTTCTAGCAGTTGTCATTTTTTTTCTGTCATGTTAGCCAATATGATGAATATAAGGTATTATCTCACAGTTGTTTTAATTTGCATTTCTGGAATCAATAATGATTTAGAGCATTTTATATTATTGGAGATAATTTTTGTTTTTTCTTCTGAAAACTGCCTGTTCATATCCTTTGATAATTTATTATTTGTAGCATTGCTTTTATTTTTAAAAATTTGACTCAATTCCCAAATATTTTAGAAATGAAGCCATTATCAAAGGAACTCTAAAAATTCTTTCCTCATATTGAAAAGAAGATTATGATGGTGTCTCCTTAGAGTTGTTGTAAGGATCAGATAATTGTAAAATGTTTAACACAAAGCTTCACATATGGTAGGCACTATATGAATATTAGCTTGCTATTATTTTGGGGATGCAGAATGGTATAATGGAAGGAATAAGGCATAGGGTATCCAATGGGCTTGGTTCAATCCTGAGTCTATTACTTCCTCTCTTTGTGACTTTAGACAAATCACTAACCTTTCTAAACCCCAGTTTCTTTATCTGTAAGTTGATGAAGGATTTGAGATAATTGACCTATAAGATCGCTTCCAACTCTAAATTCTCCCCTCCACTTTGCATTGCATCTGCCTATTTCAGGACCAAGCTCTTCTCTAACTGGGAATGAATCCTTTTATTGGGTTCCTATGGTTCATTTTTCATGATGCAGTTACATTCACAGCCATGAAACCCCGACTCTGGAGCCACATTTACATCATGCATGTCTGAAAGGTCATTTGAAGACAACCATGTGCTTTGTAGATTTTAGAATGATAGAGTTCTAAGCACCCAGTGGAAATCTTAAAGAGACATGGGGTACACATGAAAGAAATGCACAGGCTCTTAAAGCCACTGATCCAATGACTATGGGGCTATCCAGAAAACAAATCCAGGTATTTTTTTGGGGGGAGAATAGGGGAATGCTTTTTATATCTTTTCACCGCAGAATAACCTTCAGAAATGGCTTACTATATGCCACAGGGCAGACATCTGAAAACTAGCCACCCTTCTCTTTCTGTTTTGTGGTTAATGGGATGGTTAATTGGTTGTTTGGAATATTGATGGTTATGATGCCATTACCTTTCTCACAGGATTGTTATGAAGACCAAATGAAATAATATGTGCAAAGCATTTTGTAAACTTGAAAGTGCTCCATATATATATATATATAATCTATTATTCTGGATTGTTGGAGTTTGCTCCTAGATGTGCCAGGATCAATTATCAGAGCTTTGAATCCTGGAGACTCCTGTTTTTGACTTCCTTCTCCTTGTCTTTGTCAATTACTTGATTTATTAGCACTTTCACACAGAGTGAGAAACAACAGCAACAAAAGTTCATGATTAGTATTTTTCCTTATCACCTATGTTTAAAAGGTTCTCTGGCAAAGAGTTCTGAAATTAATTGTTAGGCATAGTGAACTCACCATGCATTTTATGTTATTCATTTGCTTCTTATCCTTCATTACCTTAGAGAATATCCAGTTGTCTTTAGTTTGATTGAGAAGCATGGTGATACAGTGTAAAGTACATTGGAATTTGCTTTGAATCCTGGCTCCATCATTTAATTTTACTTTTGTTGTTTAAGCTCTCTATCCTTCAGTTTACTAATCTATAAATCTATAATAACATATAAAAGGAGACTGTTAGACTTGGTGGTTTCTCATATCAAAGCCATAATGAAAAATGTATAGATTGATAGAGGCAAGGTAGAGGAAGGGAACTTATTTGAAATGCAACCACTGAAGTGGAGGAAGTACACCCTGTAACACTATAGTTGGGAGATTGGGGAATGGGTTTGGGGTGGCCAATGAGGCTGGAGGCTTCCATTACTGAAGATGAAACTGGACAGGGAAGAGCTTGCCTGCGCTTGGTCTTTTGGGTGGTAGAGGAAGAGATTGATGTTGGCACCCTCTAAATTTTAGCATCCTGTGACAAAGTTTTAGCTATATCCCACATTAGTTGTTATATCTCTGTCTCAGGACCCTTTCCAGCTCTAAATCTTAGGATCTTCCATGCTCTCATTATCTTCTTTCTTATTTCATTACTGTAACATTAGGATATTCCATGTGAATAGTATTGTGCTAGGTACCCAGAGGAAATATGATGAAATAGAAATATAAGATACAGTATCTTCCTTCTAGGTGTTTATAATGTAATTGGGGATAGTTACTTAATTATACTTGAGAGTTGCTAAAATGATGATATAAATACTAAGTGCTGTAGAATGTAAGAAAACAGTGAGATCAATATGAATGAGAACAGGCAGAATGGTTTTATGTAGGACATGAATTTATAGTAGCTTTGAAAGATAGGATAGATTTGAATGGGACAGGGGGAAGAGGAAAATACTACCCCATCCAGGATTGAGATTATATTTTATGTTTTCCCTCCAGATCTCATACAGTTCATTGAAGTAGTAATTGAAAATGAAAGTTGGCTCTAAGGTGCTTTTACAGCCACCAGCCCAATAATGAATTTCCTTAAAAAGACAAGAAAAATAGAGGGCCATTAAAAGCTGGGATGGAAAAAAATATAGGGAGTTCACTATACCCCTTAGATTTTAATATTTTTCTAGAGATAGAAGAATTTGTTTCAACTCCAACTCAACAAACATTTATTAAGCCATTATATTATTACATTATTAAGCACTATATAACGTGCTGAAGATACAGACAGAAATAAGAGTCTCTGCCCTTATAGGGTTTACATTCTATTTGGAGGAAAATCAGGTACAAAGATAAGGAAATTTTAAAAATGTAGACACTAAATAACTTGTCAGAAAAAAAGCAGAAGCAAATTGGTTAGACTTTAAAGAGATTTTAGGCAAAGAACTAAGAATTTGAATGTGTGCTGCATTTGGGCATTACATGTAGATTCTTTGATTTTGGCCAGACCTGTGAGTGTTTTGGGTAATGAACTCCTGGCAAGGAGTTTGCCAATACAAAGCAAAAAAAGATTAATCCTAGGATAGCTGCCAGAGAGGTGTGTAGGGTAGTAACTTGGTCAGAGTCACACAGCCAGTATAAGTCCATAGTAAGACTTAAACTCAATTCTTCCTGACTGAAGTCTGTCCTTTATCCACTTTTATGCTTTATGTACCTTTAGGAAAAAAGCATAGAATAAAGGCATAAGTGTCAATGCATAGATGGATTTTAGTAACAGTTGTTTAATTGTTTCAGTTGTGTCCAACTCTTCATGTTTCAATGTGGGGTTTTCTTGGCAGACACCGAAATGGTTTGCCATTTCCTTCTCCAGTTCATTTTATAGATGAAGAAATTGAGGTAAATAGGGTTAAGTGACTTGCCCAGAGTCACACAACTAGTATGTGTCTCAGATCAGATTTGAATTTAGGAAGATAAATCTTCCTGACTCTAGGTCTGGCTGCCATCCATTGTGTCACTCAGTTGCCCTTGACAGAAGTTTCACATACATATTTTCTTTATAGTATGACTGCTGTTTCAACTTGCGAAGTAAACTGCTTTAACTTTGCTCTTTCTTCCAGACCAAATTTCCCACTTCCAAAAGAGCTTAGAATTTTCATCAGTAGGATGAAAGTAAATCCCAGTTAAGGTTTGTGAAGAGATTCAACTCTTCCAGGAGGTATTTAATTTAAAAAAAATTAACCCTAAATTGCTGTTGTCTTATTCAAGCAAATTTATAAGTTGAATTCAAGGAGGGAGGAGAATCTACTTTCTTTTTTGTCTTTAAGGGCATGGGAAGAGTCCTACTTTGATAAAAGGTCTGATTCTTTTATTTTTGCACACATACACTATTAACCACGAATAGTGATTCTTATAATTTGCTTGCCTATATGTCTGCTACAATCCAAAATATCCTCATACATACTTTCATTTTCTAATGTACAGCTAACCTAATTGATTGATGATATAACCTAATTGATGATACCTGGGAAACTCCACTAGGAATTAATTATTAAAAACTGAGAAGGGAAAGGGGAAACTTTTTAAGTGGGACTATGCAGTGGTTCTGGAGAATTAAGGAGAACTGAATTCTTTAGAAAGGCATTTTCAGTTTTGTTGAAAGCAAAGTAAGAATAAGATTTAAAAGAGGAGAGAGGAGATGTAGGAGGGATGAGAATAACAAATGAAGAGAAAGGGCAAAGTTACTAAATTCTAAATTTCCCTTTGTTTTTCCCTACCAGGGCAATCATAGGTTCTTGGAATCACGGACCAATGAACACATTGGAGAGCACCTAGCCTAGCTCCCTCTTTTATAGATAAAGACACTGAAGCCCAGAGAAATCAGGTGACTAGCCCAAGATCACATAGGCTACAAATGTTAAAACTAACTGGGGAAGCTTAGAAGAAAAATGGCTAATAGGGCTTTGAAACTGAGGATAAGTGAAAAGATAATAAGATGGCTCCTTTTAAGTTACCTTAAAAGATTCAAATTTACGTGGCCCAGACATCCTAAAAAATTGGTGTGGTTACTTAAAAAGTATATAAAACAGGAAGTATAAAAGACTATGAGAAGAGAAAATATTCTTACTTTCTAGAAAAGAGAATTGGGTGCATTCTTCAAGTCATAGGTTAGTTCCTGGCAAAGTTCTAATACAAATTATTAAAGAACTGGCTTATGAACATTCAGAAAACAAGTAGTGATCATTAAGAGCTAATATGTATTTATTAAGAATAGACTTACCTCATTTCCTTTTTTTGACAGAGGTCTAGGAGACTAAGGAATTGCTACAAATGTTTTTAAAAGGCATTTGACAAAATCTTTCAAACAAGGGTCAGAAACTTGGGCAGATTCACAACTGATTGAAGGACCAATGCCTAAGAAATCATTAATGGTTCAATGTTCCCTTGAAGGGAGTTCTCCAGAGAACTGCACTGGTAAACTGTTCTCAATCCTATCCTATTCCAACATTGTTTTTCATTAATGACATGGATAAAGGCAGAGAGCACAATACTAGAAGGGGTAGCTAATTCATTGAATGACACAACTGAGATTTCTAAAGATATTCACAATGTAGAATAATGGACCAAATCTAATAAAATTAAATTTAATAAAAATAAATATAATTCTCTACATTTGGATTTTTAAAAATTTGCTGGACAAATATTAAATGGGAGAAACATGGTTAGGCCACAGTAATGTGAAAGAACTGGCAATCTTCATGAACTACCATCTTTATGTGAATCAATAGAGTAGAAGGGTTGCTAAAAAGAACTAATGTAATCTGACTGTATCGATAGAGACATAGGATCCAGAATACAGTGGAGACTGGCAATAAATGTTGTATTTTGGCCAGAACAGTGTATTCATTTCTTGGTACCACATTCTAGGAAGGACATTAAATAAACTGGACTATGTTTGGAGAAAGATTACCAGGATGCCAAAGGTACTTCTCAAGGCTGTGTTACACAAGTCATTGAAGAACCTGGAGATGCTAAACTGAGATTGGGGGGTGGGGATTTTGGGGGAGAAATATGACAGTTTTCTTCCACTGTGAGCGGGACTGTCACATGAAAAAGAGATTAGATTTGGTCTACTTAGGCCAAGAGAGTAGAGTTAGGAGCAATAGATAAATATTGCGGAGAGGTGGAACTTCCTGAGAGCTTTCTAAAGGAAGAATGAGCTGCCCTGTGAGACAGTGGATTGCCTGTCATTAGAAGTGCCTCAGTGAAAGCTTGATGATGACTTTGTGGGGATGTTGTAGAAAGATTCCTATTCAGAAAGTGGCTAGACATTGGATGGCATCTGAGACTTCTTGCTGCTTGGAGATTCTGTGATTCTGATATCTTTGGATTAAGGAAGAGAACTTGAACTACATGGGTAACACTTCTTTCCATTTTCAAAAGAGATGATTTTTGAGAAGAAAACATCTTTGGGGAAAAACAAACTTTTCTGATTAAATATCTATGTGTGGCAGGTTTTATGTGAGACAGAACTACAGTGACAGCCTTTTATTTATTTTAGTTAAAGCCACAATGTGTCCTCATTCATTCTTTCTCGAACAATGGGGAAAATGGCAAGCTCATAAGCTGCATACACATCCTTCCTTTAGATAGAACCAAAGCTCAGATAGACATCCACTCCAACAATACCATCTTACAATATTGAATCATTCCCAAATCTAATTCTAAGAACTCATGTCCAATATATGATACACTATTGTATTGGGGAATTTTCTTTTTAAAAGGCTAGATGGTAGCAAATAAAGTATTTTGGGGGAGAGGGAAGGTTGCAGGAAGATAAGGTTTTTGTCTTCTAGCCCTAGTCATCTTTTTAATGTAGATGCATTTAAATATCAGCTTCTGGACCATGGGGTTGACTCAGTTTTAAGATCCTGGTTTGAGAGTATGGGAATTGGGCTTCCGGGGGTGGAGCCATGGTGGCGCAGATCAGACAGGAGTCTCTGTAACCTTCTCTAACCTCCCCTCAAACCAACAACATATGAAGCCTCTAGACTGATTCTGAAGCAAAAAAATCCACAATATCTGGAGAACAACACGATTCTAGAAGAAGATACTCTGGAAGAACCTCAAAACAGGTCTGTTTTAATTGGGCAGGTGGGTGGCCTACTGAACCCAGACTGCAGCACAGGGAGACCCGGGCAGGGACCTGGAGCAGGGAGCTGGAACAGGAGTCAGAACAGGAGTGGGAGTGTTGTGCTTTTCACACACCTGGGAGTCTTCTGCGGGCCTCTTGGAACAATTTGTCCTGATTGTGGGCAGGTGGTTTGGAGGGTTTGCCTTTTGAGGGGGATAGATTGTGAACCACTGAACCCCTGATGAGCATCAGACCTAGCTGCCATTACACAGCACCTTAAAGCAATCAATCAAACAACAGGACTGATAAGCACCAGAAATAATTCAATCAGCGGAGCTGCCCAGTTCCTGAAATAACTCAATCAGCAGAACTGCCCCAGGGCAAATTAAAGCAGCTGTCCCACCTTTGCCCTAAACAGACCTCACACCTTTAAAAAAATGAATAAAAAACCAAAAAGAGCTCTCACCATAGACAACTTTTATGGAGAGAGGGAAGAACAGACCTCAAATCCTGAGGCCCCTAAAGGTAAAGCAACTCCAGAAAAAGCCCCAAAGAGAGACATAAATTGGTCCCCATGTCACAAGGCTTTCTTTGAAGATTGCATAAAAAATCTTAAAAGAGAGTTAGAAGAAACATGGGGAAACGAAATGAGATCACTGCAAAATAAAATAGAAAAAATGGAAAAAGAATGCAATGAACAAAAAATGTAATTGGTCAATTGCAAAAGGAACTAAAAACAGTAACTGAAAAAAATAAGACATTAAAAATTAGAATCGAACAATTGGAAATTAATGACTCATCAAGACTTCAAGAATCAGTTGAACAAAAACAAAAAAATGAAAAGATAGAGAAAAACATGAAATATCTCCTAGGAAAAACAACTGACCTGGAAAATAGATCTAGGAGAGACAATCTAAGGATTATAGCGCTTCCTGAAAGCCATGATGAAAAAAAGAACCTGGACACTATATTCCAGGAAATCATAAAAGAAAACTGCCCTGATATTTTACACCCAGAAGGCAAAATACTCCTTGAAACAATCCACCGATCACCTCCTGAAAGAAACCCAAAAATTAAGGCCCCCAGAAATATTGTGGCTAAATTCCAGAACTATCATACCAAGGAAAAGATATTACAAGAAGCCAGAAAGAAACAATTTAAATATCGGGGAGCTACAATTAGGATCACACAGGACCTAGCAGCTTCTACTTTGAAGGATCGAAGGGCCTGGAATCAGATATTCCGAAGGGCAAAGGAACTTGGATTACAGCCAAGAATAAGTTACCCAGCTAGAATGAGCATTATCTTCCAGGGAAGAAGATGGTCTTTCAATGATATAGGAGAATTTCACCTATTTCTACTGAAAAGACCAGAACTGAACAAAAAAATTGATCTACAAACACAGAACACAAGAGAAACATAAAAATGTAACAAGAAAAAATAACTCTTGAGGACTATATTTATGTTATAGATACTTATAGAATGAGAGTTGATTTTATGAATCTATTATTACAGTATGATTATGATACGATTACTGTGATTTTATGATTATTATCATATGATTACTGTGATTTTATGATTATTATTATATGTTTATTGTGATTTTATGATTATTATGATATGATAAACTGAAAAAGAAATTAGAGGTAGAAAAGGGATAACACTGGAAGAAGAGGAAAAGAAGGTAAAATAAGGGAAATTACATCACATGTAGGGCAAAGAAAACCTATAATGATTGAGGGGAGAAAAGGGAGGGGAATGAGAATTGGGTTAATCTCCATCTCATCAGATTTGGCTCAGAGGGAATAATAGACGTACTTATAAGGAAACTGGAGGGAAAGGGGGGAAAA
>JAJPUD010005704.1:0-31276 GCA_023553655.1 Myrmecobius fasciatus
AACCATCAGCAAGCATCATATGTAATGGAGACAAACTAGAACCATTCCCAGTAAGATCAGGAGTGAAGCAACGCTGCCCACTGTCACCATTACTATTCAATATTGTATTAGAAATGTTAGCTTTAGCAATAAGAGAAGAAAAAGAGATAAAAGGAATCAGAGTAGGTAATGAAGAAACCAAATTATCACTCTTTGCAGATGACATGATGGTATACTTAGAGAACCCTAGAGACTCAACTAAAAAACTACTAGAAACAATTCACAACTTTAGCAAAGTGGAAGGATTCAAAATTAATCCACAGAAATCATCAGCATTTTTATATATTACCAACAAAGTTCAGCAGCAAGAGATACAAAAAGAAGTTCCATTCCAAATAGCAGATGATAGGATAAAATATTTGGGAATCTATCTGCCAAGGAAAATCAGAACCTATACGAACTAAATTACAAAACACTTTCCACACAAATAAAATCAGACCTAATCAATTGGAAAAATATTAAGTGCTCATGGGTAGGCAGAGCGAACACAATAAAAATGACAATACTACCCAAACTAATCTACTTATTTTGTGCCATACCAATCAAACTCCCAAGAAATTATTTTACAGATCTAGAAAAAATAGTAGCAAAGTTCATTTGGAAGAACAAAAGGTCAAGGATTTCAAGGGGATTAATGAAAAAAAGGCAGATGAAGGTGGCCTTGCTGTACCAGATCTAAAACTATATTATAAAGCAGCGGTCATCAAAACCATTTGGTACTGGCTAAGAAATAGAGCAGTCTATCAGTGGCACAGGATAGGTTATCAGGACATGTAGGCAATAACCTTAACAATTTAGTGTTTGATAAACCCAAAGACCCCAGCTTTGGGCATAAGTACTCACTATTCGGCAAAAACTGCTGGGAAAATTGGAAAATAGGTTGGAAGAAATTAGGGCTTGCCCACATCTAACACCACATACCAAGATAAGATCTAAATGGGTTCATGATCTAGATATAAAGAGGGACTTTGTAGGGAAGTTAGAGGAACATAATATAATTTATCTCTCAGATCTGTGGAGATGGAATAAATTTATGTCCAAAGAAGACCTGGAACTACTAATTGAACACCAGATGGATAATTTTGATTATATTAAGTTAAAAAGTTTGTGTACAAACAAAACAAATGCAGACAAGATTAGGAGGGAAGCATCAAATTGGGAAATCATCTTTACATTTAATGGTTCTGATAAAGGCCTCATTTCTAAAATATATAGAGAATTGTCTCATATATATATAAGAATTCAAGCCTCTCTTTAATAGATAAGTGGTCAAGGGATATGAACAGACAATTTTCAGATGATGAAATTAAAACCATCTCTAGTCATATGAAAAGTTGTTCCAAATCACTATTGAGGAGAGAAATGCAAATTAAGACCACTCTGAGGTACCACTACACCCCTGTCAGATTGGCTAAAATGACAGGAAAAGATAACGATGAATGTTGGAGGGGATGTGGGAAAACTGGGACACTAATACATTGTTGGTGGAACTGTGAACAGATCCAACCATTCTGGAGAGCAATTTGGAGCTATGCTCAAAAAGTTGTCAAACTGTGCATACCCTTTGACCCGGCAGTGTTTCTACTGGGCCTATATCCCAAAGAGATCTTAGAGGAGGGAAAGGGACCCACCTGTGCAAGAATGTTTGTGGCAGCCCTTTTTGTAGTGGCTAGAAACTGGAAACTGAAGGGATGCCCATCAATTGGAGAGTGGCTGAATACATTATGGTATATGAATGTTATGGAATATTATTACTCTGTAAGAAACGACCAGAAGGACGATTTCACAGAGGCCTGGAGGGACTTGCATGAACTGATGCTGAGTGAAACGAGCAGAACCAGGAGATCATTATACACAGCAACAACAGTATTACATGATGCTCAATTCTGATGTACATGGCTCTTTGCAACAAAGAATTGTCTCAAACCAGTTCCAATTGTTCACTGAAGAAAACCATATACACCCAGAGAGGGGGAAATGAAATATGGATCACAATGCAACATTTTCACGATCTCTATTGACATTTGCTTGCATTGTGTTGCCTTTCTCTGATTCTTTTTTTTTTTTCTTGTAGACAGGATTTTTCTTGCATAAGTTGTCAAGCATTTCAACATTATTAACATGTAGTGGACTTCCTGCCATCTAGGGGAGGGGAGGGAATTGGGGGTAAATTTTGTAATGGAAAGCTGTGTAAAGATCAATGTTGGGGAACTACCCATACCTTTGTTATACAAATAAAAAGCTTTCATTAAAAAAAAGAAATAAATGCTGTTTTATATTTAAGGTACAATTTTTATTTGAATTCTTACATGGTAGTTCATATTTGTGGAGCCCCTGGCATGCTACATTTTGAGGTCTTTAATACAATGTCTGGATGTGAGCAAAACATGTCAAAGATCTATCATTTGAGGAGAAATACCCAAGATTCTATTTGATATCTAAAACTCACAACTGATGGTTCTATTTCTTAACATATATTTAGAGGTAACCAACTGAAAATGTTTTGAATATAGTACAACATTCATAATGGAATACAAATTTAAAGTAAAGGGAAGGAAAAAAAAATATTCTTCTTTGTTCTCTTTTTCCACAAATCAAGGTCTCAACAGTCTTTTCACACATTTCACTGTTCTTATCAAAGTAAGGATTAGAACTCTAACTTGATTTAATTGGTACCCAGTGCCTCAAGTTACAATTTTAATCTTTTCCCTCATATTCAATGGTGAGCAAAGATGAAAAGTGCTGACTATATTGGTCATATATCAGTCAGTGAGTCATAAAATTAAGATTTAGCTCATAATTATTTGAATATGAGTGTGAAGTATTGAAATGAGTCTCAGAAGATGAAATAGTAAATATTATTACAGTTGTTGAGGAAAGTAGCTTAGACTTCAAGACAATTGAGTCTAGAAATACTTAAATAGGATCAAGAAGAACTTAAAAAAAATAAGTAGCCATTTACAATATATGTATATACACACATATATATATATATGCATATACATTTATATTAGCAATTTAACTCAGATTTTACTGTATTTAAATGAATGAATCCTTCTTATGCATTTAGAAATGCTTTGGATAAAAATCTAGATGAAATTGTTAAATACCACCATGACTCCATATTACTGTTTCTACTGAAATAGAAAAAAAATAATTATTAAACATAAATTTCTTTGCAAATAGACTAAGGGATACATAGAATTATGGGGATTTGGAGCTGGGAAACAGTTAAGAAAAACTTAGAGTTGAGGGGACTGATAAAAATAGTCTAAAAATATGATACCCTGGAATTGATAATAGCCACAATAATGATAATCAAGATGATAGATGACAAATACTATTTTATATTATTTTATAATAATAGAATTTATATAATATGCAGATATTTAGCATACATAATCATGTCATTCTCATAATAACACTGATGTAGCTGCCCTTGTTATTACCTTTTTACAGAAAAGGATATTCAGATTAAAAGCAATGGAGTGACTTATTCAGGCTCACACATCTCATACATTTATGAGACAGGACCTGAGCTCAGATTTTTTTTATTTCAAGCATAATTTTTATTGATTCTGACATATTACCTCTCTATACAGGAAAGAAAGGACTCCTGATCTCCCAATGATCTTTTAACTATACTATGGCTCATAATTGCTATCTAATAAAAGTAATGTTTCTTTTCCCTTATTTATAATTTAAGAATAAGCTTTGTAAAGGCGGAGCCAAGATGGCGAACTGCAGACAGCATTCTCTGTGAGCTCCTGAGAACTTCCCTCAGACCCAGACAAAGTGAGCATCTGAACTGGTTTTGGAGTGAGGGCTCCACCAAACACTTGGACTACAAGGCACTTCTATCAACAATCTATTTTGAAAAAACTTCAGGGGAAGGTTAGCCTCAGGGGAAATCAGCCACTGGTCGCAATCAGACGCCAGCCTGGGCGGAAGTCAGGGTTGCTATAGAGGGGCAGATTTTAGGCATCCAGGAAGCCCCTGGGAGATGCTTGGGCCACTTTGCTTTGCTTGCAGGGAGGTGCTTTGGCAGATCTGCCTTTGGTAAAGGGTGGATTGAGAGAAGCTGAAAACATGGTCCTAGTGCAGATCTAGCCCAACAAGCCTCAGACCGAAAGTCAACTTGGCAAACTGCCCCAGGGCAAATACAAACTGCTGTAGTATTCCCTGCTGGTGACTGATACCTCAACTCAAAAGCATGACTAAGAAGTGCAAAAGAGCTCTCACCATAGACAGCTTTTACGAAGAAAAAATAGAACAGTCCCCAGATCCTGAGATTCTGAAAACAATCCCAGATAAAGCCACAAAGGTGGACTTAAGTTGATCTCCCTTCCAGAAGGCTTACCTGGAAGATTACATAAAGAATCTCAAAAGAGAGCTAGAAGAAGAATGGGGAAATAAATTGAGATCAGTGCAACAGAGATATCAAAAACTGGAAAATAGGACTGGTGAACTGGAAAAAGAAAACAATTCACTGAAAAACAAAATTGGTGAATTGGAAAAAATCACCAATTCACTGGAAAATAAAAATGGTGAATTGGAAAAAGACAACAATTCACTGAAAAACAAAATTGGTGAATTAGAAAAAAATCACTAATTCACTGGAAAATAAAAATAGTGAATTGGAAAAAGACAACAATTCACTGAAAAACAAAATTGGTAATTGGAAAAAGACAACAATTCACTGAAAAATAAAACTGGCAAAATAGAAAAAGAATGCATTGAATCAAGAAATTCAATTGGCCAGCTACAAAAGGAGCTAAAAAAGATAACTGAAGGAAATAATACTTTAAAAATTAAAATTGAACAAATAAAAGTAAATGACTCAATAAAACTTCAAGAATCAAACAAAAACAAAAAAATGAAAAAATAGAAGAAAATATGAAATATTTCCTAGGAAAAACAACTGACTTGGAAAACAGATCCAGGAGAGACAATCTAAGGATTATCTGACTCCCTGAAAGCAACGATGAAAAAAAGAACATGGATGCTACCTTCCAGGAAATCATGAAAGAGAATTGCCCTGATGTTTTAGAATCAGAAGGCAAAATTGGCATTGAAAGAATTCACCGATCACCTCCTGAAAGAGACCCCAAAATTAAAACCCGAAGGAATATCGTGGCCAAATTTCAGGACTATCGCACCAAGGAAAGGATATTGCAAGCAGCTAGAAAGAAACAGCTCAAAAACTGTGGAACTGTAATTAGAATTACACAAGATCTGTCAGCTTCCACATTAAAGGATCAAAGGGCCTGGAATCAGATATTCCAAAAGGCAAAAGAACTTGGATTACAGCCAAAAATAAGTTATTCAGCTAGAATAAGCATCATCTTCCAGGGAAGAAGATGGTCATTCAATGATACAGGAGAATTTCACCTCTTTCTAATGAAAAGACCAGATCTGAACAAAAAATTTGACCTCCAAATACAGAACTCAAGAGAAGCATAAAAAGGTAAAAAGGAAAACTCTTGAGAACTATATTTCTACTATAGGTATCCTTAAATAATGAGGGTATAATTTAATTTTTCTTTGATAATAATGTAAAAGAAATTAGAGGTGGAAGGGAAACCATACTGAAAAAAAAAAGGGGGGGAAGGATGGAAAATAAAGTAAAAATAAAGGAGGTAAAATGAGGCAAAATCTCTTAAAGAGACATAGAAGATCTAATTATAAATGAGGGAAAGAAGGGAGGGCAATGAGTATTGTGTAAACCTTACTCTCATTAGATTGGACTCTAAGAGAGTATATCAGACACATTTGGCTTTAAAGAAAGGCCTGACCCTCCTTGTGGGAAGGTGGGAGGGAAAGAAGAAAAGGAAAGGGATAAACTAATAGAAGGATTAGGGTAAAGGTATAAAGGGGAGGGAGGGACTCTAAATGGGGGTGGACTATTGGTGGGAAGTGGTCATCAAAAACAAAGTGCTGAGGAGGGGGGAAGGGAGAGAGGGGAAAGGGAAGAGAAAATCATAACTGTGGGTAAATAAGATGGCAGGGAATACAGATATAGTTATTTTAACTGTGAATGTGAATGGGATGAACTCTCCCATAAAACGGATGCGGGTAGCAGACTGGATTAAAAGCCAGAATCCTACAATATGTTGTTTACAAGAAATACATCTAAAACATAGAGATAAATACAGAGTGAAGGTAAAGGGCTGGAGCAGAATCTTCTATGCTTCAGATGAACAAAGAAAGGCAGGGGTAGCAATCCTTATCTCAGATCAAGTAAAAACAAAAATAGATTTAATTAAAAGAGATGAGGAAGAAAACTATATTTTACTAAAGGGTACCATAGACAATGAAGTGGTATCAATACTAAACATATATGCACCAAGTGGTATAACATCCAAATTCCTAGAGGAGAAACTAACAGAGATGCAAGGAGAAATAGACAGTAATAGTATACTAGTGGGGGATCTCCACCTTGCTCTCTCAGAATTAGATAAATCAAATCACAAAATAAATAAGAAAGAAGTTAGGGAGGTAAACAAAAGGCTAGAAAAGTTAGGTATGATAGATCTCTGGAGGAAATTGAATGGGGATAGAAGGGAGTGTACTTTTTTCTCAGGGGTTCATGGAACTTATACAAAAATTGATCATGTGTTAGGGCATAAAAACCTCAAAATCAAATGCAGAAAAGCAGAAATAGTAAATGCATCCTTCTCAGAACATGATGCAATAAAACTCACATGTAATATAAGACCAGGAGAAAATAGACCACAAGTTAATTGGAAATTAAATAATCTAATTCTGAAGAATGAATAGGTGAAAGAGCAAATCATAGACATAATCGAAAATTTCATCCAGGAGAATGACAATGAAGAGACAACACACCAAAATTTGTGGGATACAGCTAAAGCGGTTATAAGGGGAAATTTTATATCTCTAGATGCTTACTTGCCTAAAACAGAGAAAGAGAAGATCAATGAACTGGGCTTACAATTAAAAAAGCTAGAAAAAGACCAAATTACAAACCCTCAATTAAATACCAAATTGGAAATTCTGAAAATTAAAGGGGAGATCAATAAAATTGAAAATAAGAAAACTATTGAATTAATAAATAAAAGTAAGAGTTGGTTTTATGAAAAAACCAACAAAATAGATAAGCCTTTAGTTAATTTGATTAGAAAAAGGAAAGAGGAAAATCAAATTGTTAGTCTCAAAAATGATAAGGGAAAACTTTCCTCCAATGAAGAGGAAATTACCGTAATAATTAGGAGTTTCTTTACCTAACTTTATGCCACTAAATTTGATAATGTAAATGAAATGGAGGAATATCTACAAAAATATAGATTGCCAAGGTTAACAGAAGAGGAAATAAATTATTTAAGTAGCCCTATTTTGGAAAAAGAAATAGAACAAGCTATTAATCAACTCCCTAAAAAATCTCCAGGGCCAGATGGATTTACATGCGAATTTTACCTAACATTCAAAGAATAATTAATCCCAAGACTATATAAACTCTTTGAAAAAATAGGGAAAGAAGGTGTACTACTAAATTCCTTCTATGACATAGATATGGTGCTGATAGCTAAACCAGATAGGGAGAAAAGTGAGAAAGAAATCTATAGACCCATTTCCCTAATGAATATTGATGCAAAAATTTTAAATAAGATTCTAGCAACGAGATTACAGGAAGGCATCCCCAGGATAATACATGATGACCAAGTAGCATTTATACCAGGAATGCAGGGCTGGTTCAATATTAGGAAAACTATTAGCATAATCAATTATATTCATAACCAAATTAATAAAAACCATATGATTAACTCAATCGATGCAGAAAAAGCCTTTGATAAAACCAACACCCTTTCCTATTAAAAACACTGGAGAGTATAGGAATAAATGGGCTTTTCCTTAAAATGATCAGTAGCATCTATTTAAAGCCTTCAGCAAGCATCATATGTAATGGAGTCAAACTAGAACCATTCCCAATAAGATCAGGAGTAAAACAAGGCTGCCCACTCTCACCCTTACTATTTCATATTGTATTAGAAATGTTAGTTTTAGCAATAAGAGAAGAAAAAGAGATAAAAGGAATCAGAGTAGGTAATTAAGAAACCAAACTATCACTCTTTGCAGATGACATGATGGTATACTTAGAGAACCCTAGAGACTCATCTAAAAACTACTAGAAACAATTCACAACTTTAGCAAAGTTGCAGGATACAAAATAAATCCACATAAATCATCAGCATTTTTATATATTACCAATAAAGTTCAGCAGCATGAGATACAAAAAGAAATTCCATTCAAAATAACTGTTGATAGTATTAAATATTTGGGAATTTATCTGCCAAGGGAAAGTCAGGAACTATATGAACTAAACTACAAAACACTCTCCACACAAATAAAATCAGACCTAGTCAATTGGAAAAACTTAAAATGCTCATGGGTAGGACGAGCGAATATAATAAAAATGACAATACTACCCAAACTAATCTACTTATTTTGTGCCATACCAATCAAACTGCCAAGAAATTATCTTACAGATCTAGAAAAAATAGCAGCAAAATTCATTTGGAAGAACAAAAGGTCAAGAGTTTAAAGAGAATTAATGAAAAAAAAAAGGCTGATGAAGGTGGCCTTGCTGTACCAGATCTAAAACTATATTATAAAGCAGTGGTCATCAAAACCATTTGCTACTGGCTAAGAAATAAAGTAGTCAATCAGTGGAATAGCATAGAATCACAAGACAAACTAGGCAATAACTATAGCAATTTAGTCTTTGATAACCCCAAAGACCCCAGCTTCTGGGATAAGTACTCACTATTTGACAAAAACTGCTGGGAAAATTGGAAACTAGTGTGGAAGAAATTAGGGCTTGACCCACATCTAACACCACATACCAAGATAAGATCTAAATGAGTTCATGATCTGGATATGAAGAGTGATAATATAAGTAAATTAGAGGAATGTAATATAGTTTACTTCTCAGACCTATGGAGATGGAATAAATTTATATCCAAAGAAGAACTGGAACTCTTAATTGAAAACCAGATAGATAACTTTGACTAGATTAAGTTAAAAAGTTTTTGTACAAACAAAACCAATGCAGTCAAGATTAGGAGGGAAGCAATAAATTGGGAAATCATCTTTACATTTAAGGGTTCTGATAAAGGTCTCATGTCTAAAATATATAGAAAATTGTCTCATATTTATAAAAATTCAAGCCATTCTCAAATGGTCAATCAATCAATAAATGGTCAAAGGATATGAACAGACAGTTTTCAGAGGATGAAATTAAAACTATTTGAAGTCATATGAAAAGGTGCTCCAAATCACTATTGATCAGAGAAATGCAAATCAAGACAACTATGAGGTACCACTACACACCTATCAGATTGGCTAAGATGACAGCAAAATTTAATGATGTGGGAAGGCTGGGATACTGATGCATTGTTGGTGGAGCTGTAAACGGATACAGCCATTCTGGAGAGCAATTTGGAACTGTGCTCAAAAAATTATCAAACTGTGCATACCCTTTGACTCAGCAGCATTTCTATTTGGCTTATATCCCAAATAAATCATAAAGGAAGGAAGGTGCCCCACATGTGCAAGAATGTTTGTGGCAGCCCTTTTTGTAGTGGCTAGAAACTGGAAATTGAATAGATGCCCTTCAATTGGAGAATGGCTGAATAAATTATGGTATCTGAATATTATGGAATATTATTGTTCTGTAAGAAATGACCAGCAAGATGATTTCAGAGAGGCTTGGAGAGACTTACATGAACTGATGCTGAGTGAAATGAACAGAACCAGGAGATCAATATACAAGGCAACAACAATATTATGTGATGATCAATTCTGATGGACATGGCTCTCTTCAACAATGAAATGTTTCAAACCATCTCCAATTGTTCACTGAAGAAAGCCATGTACACCCAGAGAGAGGTATGTGAAATGCGGAGCATAACATAACATTCTCATACTTTTGCTTGATGTTTGCTTACATTGTGTTTCCTTTATCTGATATGTCTTCTGTTTAGATATGATTTTTCTTGCACAACAATGATAACTTTGGAAATATGTATACATATATTCGATTTGCCAAATATTTTAATATAATTAACACGTAGTGGATATCCTGCCATCTAGGAAAGGGGTGGGAAGTTGGGGGGAAATCTGTAACAGAAAGCTATGTAAGGGTTAATGTTGAAAAATTACCCATATATATGTTTTGCAAATAAAAAAAAATTTTAAAAAAAGAATATGCTTTGTATTTTGAACATAAATGAAGAATATTTAATTGTTTTTAAGTGTCAAAGCCATGTTTGCTTTCTAGTAGATCTCTAATTTTGACTAAATATGGTCTATCATTATAAGAATTAATTCACCATAAAATGAGCCAATTTTCTTAAAAAATAATAAGAATGAAGATTAACCAGTTGTTTGATATTACTGGTCAATTCTTCAAATAAGCAACTTCATTTTTTTTAAACAAGAATTTACTAATTAGCCTCTATATGCCAAGAATTCTGCTAAGTTCTGAGAATATACATAAAATAATTCATTGGAGATTGATTCTATTGGATTAAGTTCTTAAATACAAGATGCTTAAGTCTCCCTGACTTTTAATCCAAAGAAGTAAAATTCTGCATTTTGTTCAATGTAGAAACTTCAAAGTTTCTACCATTATTGTTCTTTTCATCATCAATTTTTTTCAAAGAATAGTCAACACTGATACAATAAGCCCCTATATTCCTGTATTCTCCCCTCCCTGAGGTAGAATGTCTTGCAATTTGACTTCCCTCCCCCCAACTCCTATAAAGTTAGTTTTTTGGTCACCAATGACATCCCTATAACCAATTCAAAGTCTATTTTTGCTTTTCTATATTTTTTTAACTGTCATTTAATGCTTGCCATTATTAAAAACCTCTACTTTCTACGATGACATCACTTCTTCCTAATCTTCTAAATTTTGGTATATCCTTAAATGCCAAGATCCTTAGCTCTCTACTTTTCTCTTTTTTAATCTCTCTTTTTAAAGTAGATTCATTCATTGCTGATATAATTTTAATAAGATTGATTGCAAAACTACATATTATGTATGGGCTGTCCCGATCTTTACTTCTATAGATCACATAATTTGGAAGTAAATTTGAGGAAATCAGAAACCAGGGTAAGAATAGTCTGGCAATTGTTGAGTATAACTCTTTTAAAGTGTTGAATTTCTTTTTAATTGTAGGAAAACTAAATGTTTAGCACAAGGGGCAAGTGGAAGTTATAATTTTCAATCAAAGTTTGGATTAGAAAAACTTAAGAGATAGCTTATGTAGTATGCTGAATCTGGCATAGTATTTATGGCCCCTTATGATTTGTAGGTCTAAGAGATCTATTGGCAGTTTCCCCAAACCACATTTCACCTTTTCACCTTTCACCTTTGTTCATAAAAAAGAGATTATTTCATTATTGTATTTATATCCTTTTTGCCTAGTGAAAACAAATATATAGTAGCTGATTTATGGAAACTTGCTAATCAATCCTATTCTATCGATTTTTTAAGAGATTAACATTATCTTTCTCTTAAACTCTCCTGAATCCCTATTTTCTGATCCCTAAAAGACTATTTCTTACCTTTGTACTCTTGCATCACTTTGCTTGTACTACACTATGAAATTTGTCACATTCTGCTTTGTATTTGTAACATTTATACACGTCTTTTCTCCCTTATTAAAGTTATAACACCTTAGGTTATATGTGCTTTGCATACAGTGGAGATTCAAAAAATATTTACTGAATTGCATGTCAAAATGATCAGTCATTTCTGAGTGAGGAAAATCAATTTAAATTGATTTATTCTCACAAAAAAAATTGAATCAAATTGGAATTATGAAGACAAAGCTGCCCATTATTTGACCAATATTTGCCACATTAAACTAGCATTTTTTTCCTGTCATGTAAACAAGGTCTCAATTGATCAACAGTAAATTGCAAATACCCTTGCTATTTTCTTCTCTCTATGACCCTACCTTTACCTTTGGAAAACTATATCCATTTGATTTCTTTAGTCAAAACAGTTCCTCTTCAGAAATTTAATTGTACTAGGTGATTCTGAGCCTGAAATTAGGAAGATCTGAGTTCAAATTTAGCTTCAGATATTTACTAGCTGTGTAATACTGGACAAATTATGTGACTTCTGCCTCATTTTCCTTAGGTGTAATGGAAATAATAATAGTATCTATCTCACAGGATTGTTTTGAGTATCAAATATTTTTTTTGAAATTCTTATTGTCTTTCCCTTTCCTTTGCTCTATTATATTTCTACCTTCATGTATTTTTCATGTTCTATATTGTTTTGTAAGTACATATGATTATGTCATATGTCTTATGCTAGAGATTATATTCTAGGATTTTTTTTACAACTTCCTTTCATTTCTTCTTTCCATTGAACCTAGCTCTGTCCTGTGGGGCTAAAAAGAGTAAACTCAATTGTTCTTTCATATGACAGTGTGGAAAGTACTTCGACACAGCTCTCATATCCTCTCCTAAGTATTATCTATTCTAGATAATCATGTTTAGTTCCTTTAACAAATTTTTAAATAATACGAACTTGTAGATAATCACTAACTTGTCATTCTCAGGATACTTTTGGAAGTTAACAATGTGCTAGCTAAAATGCAATGTTCTGACCAGAAAAGAGTACAGATGGGACTATGAATTTTATTTCTTAAAGCTCCCAATATCTATAATTTTATTTATCCACTAGTATATTTGCAAAGAGATTTATCTTTAATAACGGTTTCTATAGTTTAGTAGAAACAGTAATATGGAGTCATGATGGTATTTAGCAATTTCATTGAGATTTTTATCCATAACAGGTTTAAGTGTACAATAAGAATAAGCTCAATTAAATAAAACAAAATGTACCTTAACTCATTTTCAGGCCAAAAACATTTTTTTTTGCAATGGTTTATTATATTTTCCAGTTTTTCTTTTTTCTGTTTAAGTGTTGCTGGA
This sequence comes from Myrmecobius fasciatus, assembly GCA_023553655.1. Lineage (NCBI taxonomy): Eukaryota > Metazoa > Chordata > Mammalia > Dasyuromorphia > Myrmecobiidae > Myrmecobius > Myrmecobius fasciatus. The sequence goes on from JAJPUD010005704.1 coordinate 13,015, forward strand.
CTCAATCAACTATTTTGAAGGCTAAATTACTTTCCTCAACAACTGGAATAATATTTACTATTTTCACTTTCTTAGACTCAGTATAGTGCTAAGCAAAATTTCTTTGGGGTACTCCACTGGAGATCTCCCAGGTTGATCTGATACCATCACTGACCATTCTTTGGGTTTGACCATTCAACTAACTCCAAATCCATATAATTCCATAAACACCTGGTCAATCACTTTCATTTTTTCAACAATAACATGGAGTACTTTAACAACTCTTTCATAAAATCTAGACAAATAATATCTACAATATTTCAAAAAAACCCTCTTAAGAAATAGGATGGTTAGCCTAACACCTAGTTTTCATGAAACCATGTTGGCTGTTTGTGATCAGTATTCCCTATTGAACATATTCACTTACTCTTTACTAGTAGTTTCTAAAACTTTTTCAAGTCCAGATTTTTGAGTTATAGTTTGCAAATTCTTTCCTACATCCTCTGTTTTCTTATCCTGATTTTTTTTTAAACTGAGACATTTTTTCCCCCAGTGTTATGAAGCTTTCTTCATTTCCCTAGTTCTTTAAAACATATTATATGGAGTGGCTCAGGTTTTATATCTGCCAGTTCTTTTGGTACTTAAATAATTCACTCATTTTCTGAAAGGTAGAACCTTAGTTCATATCACCCAATGAAAAATTGAGAGAGATTTGGGTAGAAAAACAATTACATTTTTTTCAACTATATTTATCTAATAAATATACATATATAAAATGAACTCACATTAAACTACAATAATATTCTATTTTGCACTCATATAATGAGAAAAGTGGCATATATGGTAGGAGAGTGACTTTGGAATCAAGAAGATTGAACTTCAAGGCCTGCCTCTGATATATTATGGACGTATGGACATATCACAACTTTCCAGGGTTCACAAGAAATTCTCCAAACCTATATCTCAGAGATCTGTAGATGGAAAGGGCTTCCACACTAAATTCTCTACATTAAAGTTTTCTTAGACAGGCATGCAAAACCCTTTCATGGAAATGAGATCAAAAAGTAATTCACAAAATAAGCAAAAATACAATAGAGCATATGTAATATATGTCATTTTTGAAATCAATACATGGCTCAGGATGCTTAAGTATCATGTATTGGGTCATTTTTATTTTTATGTTTTTAAAAAATAACTTCTCTAGATCAACAAAATCAGAATAAATAAATTCCTTGTATCCCCTCAAAAAAATAGAAAAGAAATTTGGGACACAATCAATTTTATGTTTGTTAAATACTATCAACATTCACTAGGGAGCAAAAAAAGAGACAGGTTTGACAAGGAGACCCCAGGATTAGAAACCAGTAGGGCAAAAGAAACTGTTTGACATATAGACAGTCCATTACAACCAAGGATTTAGTTAGTATAAAGTGAAGTGAACTGAGAAATCACACGATTTCAAGGATAAAGTCTAGGTCAGAGTTGGAGAGATCAAACCAATCCATAAGCAACAAGGAAGGCTTTTTTTTTTTTTTTGGCCACAAGCCTGTGTCAGTATTCAGAAATCCAAAGAGATTTTAAGAAAAGAGGCATAAACAGTTGGGGAATACAGATAAGGACCAAGGTTAAAAGTTTAAAGCAGGAATGAGAGAAGAGCAAGAAGAATGTCCAGAAAAGGACACATTTATCATACCTCAGGACCAAACATAAGCAAGCAGAGCTAAAAAACAGTGCAACCAGATCTTTATTTATTGATTATAGGACAGGGGTTTTGTGCCCTCTGCCATGGTTTCAGACACTCTTATTCTGTGATATTAAGGGCTAGCAGAAGTCTTCTCCCCTATAAGACTGAATGTTTCTGACTGGTAATTATAGCCAGGTCCTCTAGAGAGTCCTTAGTTTTCATAACTGATATTCAATATAGTAGAATGTTTACTTCAGTCAGGATTAAATTTGGCTTCAATCCAAAGAATTATCTAGTTACAGTATAGAACCACTTTCCTTATTGACTTTTTGACATTCTAAAAGTGATGCTAGCACGGATGTCTATGAAGGATAGAAGAAAAAGAGAGAGGGCTGTGTAAGGGGGAAAAAAAGCAACAAAAGAAACACTGACTCTAAATATGTTCACAAATAAGACCTTGACAGCTTGCCTGCCTCCCTGCCTGCCTTCCTTTTCTTCCTTCCTTTCTTTCTTTCCTTCCTTCCTTCCTTCTTTCCTTCCTTTCTTCCTTCCTTCTTGCTTTTCTTCATATTAGAGTTGATATGTCAATGTACTACAATTTCTGGCCTTACTCTCCCAAACTCTATTCAGAAAGGAAGGTAGATCCTCAAAGAGTACTTGGCTAGTCCCCTCAGAGTTCTAGAGATTAGAATATTTCTTGAGGTTAGAGCTTTCTAGAATACTTTCCTTGTTCAAAAGCTTTCATCTACTTAGCAGTATAAATCAGCCAGTTGGCATAAAGAAAAAAATTACTTCTCACAGTAAATAGATTTGAATTTAGAAGGTATTTTGAATTTTATTTGGCACTCTCTCCTTGTAAAACAATTAAGAAATTCATGTCTATAGAGCTTTACTGATTTATTTAATATCAAACAATTGGATAGTTAATAAAAAGATATAGTAAGAACATTACTTGCAAAACTATGTCCCAAAGAAGGCCCATTTTTCCAATGCACACACACGGGGGAGAATGGGCTCAAACTTGAAGTATAACTCATGAAGTAGACATACAGGGAATACTTAGAGCTGATGGATAATTCAAGACTCCTCTTTCTCAGAGTAATGTTCTCCATTTCTGGGAGCCTCAACACATTCTAATTCTGGTAATGGTGTTCCCTTGATCAAATGGGTTGAATAATTGCTGAATGTTGTCTTATTCAATAGGCCAATCCATTACTGGGCTTCATGCTTATATTGGATCTTTACTAAATATCTTCCTGTGACAACTAACAGTATGGGTACTTGAGAATATTAAACCCAATATGAATTGCTCAGATTTTTTTTCATAATATTTAACTCTATCAGAAGATGGCAAAACAAGCAGACATTTAATTCTAAATAACTTTTTATGGTAGAATTATTATGAATCAATAAATCAACAAATTCATTTAGTATTCTGTTATTTCCTGGGACTGTAAACTAGACTCTTAAGTTTCAAGATAAACTCCATTAGATAAAATGTGTCTTAGATTTAGATTTGTCAAACTGTCTAGGTAATATGGTTCCTGCAATGATTTATTTTTCCATTCTCTGGGATAATTTATCCCCTTTTCTAGAGTAATTACTTAGAGAAAACCATATTTCCTCCCCCCTTTTGTTCTACAGTAATTATGCAATTAAAGGCTTGTTCTTATATTTAGTCTACTACTTTTTTTGATGAGACTAGCACCTTGATGATGACTTGTAAAATACAACTAGTTTGATTTTCTAAGAGTTGCAATTAAGACCCATAATCTTTACTTATGTACATATGCATTTAAGTATGCAAGAGACATCTAAATGTTAATGATTTTTTAAATTCTTTATTAATGGAGTTAATTTAATGATAAGCATATAGAAAATTTATTTATCTTCTTTTAAGATATACAGTTAACCTGAGCTTCCAAAGTTAAGTGACTAATCTGGACAATAAGTAGGACTATTTAATAATTAGATATTAAAATTGTGATAGACCCTAAAGATAAATTAGTTTGGTTCTCTCAATTTATAGGTGAAGAAATTAGGACACAGATTAAACAATTTTAAATATGTTAATGAATGGTGGAATTGCAACTAGAATTCACACTTCTTGACTTCGCATCTAAAGTTCTTTTTATGTTGGACTTCAGCATATCGCACACAAGCACATGTTTAATAATTATGCAAGCAGATATTTCATTGATGCTGATCAATCTTTAATCATAAATTTCCACTTAAATATACAGTTTTAGATTTTAAAGTATCTTTTAATTTTTAATTATTAATTGGTCATCTTTTAGACTTGAAAAATAATTTTATCTTCCAACATGATAAAAGAGATATAATGAATATACCATATTGAAAACACTAGTTCTGATGATATAGAATATTGTGATTTAAAAAAATATATATAATACTCAATAAGACATCTCTATGTAATGCCTGACAAACTGATATACAACATAGAACTATTTATTTTTCATCTCATAGCACTACCCTGGCAAGTAGTACAATTGTGAAATGATGCCAACTGTCTGCCTATAATTTAATATCCACAAATAGAATGCAAAGTACTCAAGATGGCTCTGTTTCAGCTCATTTTTGCATGCCATTTTGTTAGGGAAATTAATACATTAGTGAAGTAAAACTACTATATTCTTCTATTTCCCTATAATCCTATTGGATGCTTCTGTTTCTTTCCTTTTCTTCCCTCTCCCTACCTTTCCTTCCCCTTCCTTCCCCTCTTTTCCTCTCTCCTCCCTTTTCCCCTTTTCCTTCCCACCCCTTTCCTTCCCTTCCTTTCCTTTTTCTTCCCTTTAGAAAGATGAAAAAGAAAATCATTTTCAAAATTCTCAGTTTTGAATTATCCACGTTTCACTTGAAGATTTTTATTGATAATCAATCAATCATCTAGGGCAGCTATTTTCAAAAAATTCCAATGACAACTTGAGAACCCTATATTACTACAAGTTTTGTATATTGGGTTGCTATCTGCCTCTTTGAAACTTCCACCCATTCCTCTTGTCAAGTATTGACATGACTTAGGAAGTATTATTTCAGGTCTAATGTTGGAACATATATGGTACTCATAAGACATTCAGCTTTTAATAAGAAAGGTTTACATGGGCATAGCATAATAAAATTATTTATCCACTTAGATTTAGTACCCTTTTCTCCTTATATCTGCAATCCTGGGACTTCTGTCAAGGCTATAGGACCAGGTTAAACAGAAGAATACTTGATTATGCTCACAGGTGACCAGAGACTCCCATCAATACAATCAGAGGGTACCAGAAAGCTATTTTAGAAGAGGACAACCTTGCGGAAGCTAGGTGGCGCAGTGGATAGAGCACCAGCCCTGAAGTCAGGAGGACCTGAATTCAAATATGACAACAGACACTTAACATTTCCTAGCTGTGTGACCTTGGGCAAGTCACTTAACCCTAAATGCCTCAGGGGAAAAAAAGAAAAGAAAAGAAAGAGCTGAGCCTTTGACTCATTGGATTAATCATGTCCCAGGAACAGCTTTGTCATCTTTAAAACAAAACCAAAACCAAAAACAACAAGAGGACAGGAGAGGGAGAGGAAAGAATCCTGGCATATAATGACTCTATTAAAATCTCACCCCCTTTCTAGGTCCTCTGTCTGCTAGACTTTTCTACCAAATAATATTATTATGTCTATTTTAGGACAATTTACAAAGCGACTTAAAAACAGTTCATCAGATAAAAACAAATGAAATTCACCTGAAATAATGTTTTAAAAATAATCTCCAAGGAGATTCCCTGTGGACTCGTGTTTCCCATGGTCTCCATGTTTCAAGAATGACTTTTAAAAATTCTCCTGCCAAAATACTTCTTGATTTAGTCAGAAATCAATTTACCTGGGGCCAATATTAAACATCCTGCATGTGAACCACAAATTCTTTGCCTACAATAGTCCTGGCTGGTGTTGTGTGACTCTGGGCTAACTCACACTTCCCCAGTTCTTGTTCCACAGCATTTCCTCCATCCCTCACCCCAGCCCTGGCCATTAATTAATACCCTAGGTATCCAGGCCATAAAATTCAGCTTAATAGCATATCTCTTAAGCACTGCAACAAAGCCAAGGAGACACCAACACAACAATAAGAGTTTGCATATATCTAATCTTTTTTGGTAGCCTGCCCAGATGATTAGGATTTATGCTGCTTCTAACTAGACTGACTGGCCAAGGCTTGTCAACTAACTGAGGTCCACCAAGACTACTACTGTCCCACTTGGCTCACCTTGAACCTTGTAGATACTTCTGGCATATTTGACTCATACTGCACCTGGGGCATAGCAAAAGCTGTCTGGGTCCACACTAGAGAATCGTACCTGGATGCTTTCAGACTGGGTGAGTTTGACAAGTTCTCAATGTTGTTTATACCAAAGCTTATTAAACCTTGGGTCCTGACCCCAAATAGGCTTACATAACTGAATGTGAGGGTTTTGAAAAATTTAACAATAGTAGAAAGTATCATATATTTCACAAAGATTTATTTTTTTAGTGTAAAGATAAATAAGCATATCCATTTCATTAATAAACAAACTTGCATTTGTCTTTAATAAATGGTAAAATTAAATGTATAACAATTTTTTTAAAAAATCAATTTCTTTATGATTTATTATTAGCAAATGCTTGATTTATATACCTTTTTATATATTTATAAACTTGGGGTCTTGTAAACATTTGTCAGGTGAAAAGAGGTCATAAGAGGATATAGTTTAAGGAGTCCTGTTTTATACTATAAACTACGGAGTACCACTGTTTCCCAATTATCCTAGTTAATATTGTTGTCAGTACAACTTTTTGCTGGTAGTGCTATCCAAATATCACTGACCTCGTCACTGTCTGGGCTGCGAAGTGCCAGGAAACCATCATCCTCTTGGCATCTACAACTCTTTCAAACAATGGTAATTGCATAGAATTCTATCCTTATATATAACCATGAAAATAGGTATATTAAACAAGGCAGAATGTGGCAATTCATGTATTTTGGGGATTTTTGCTACATCTGAAGAATCCTGATTTTACATAGGTAAACTTTTTTATGCCCTTGAGTGATGAGGGAATTATAGCAATGTAGGCAGAGGTTACCAGGAAGATAAATTATAAAGAGCTCATTTTAAGATTTATTTCTTGAATCGATCAATTATTTGGGATTATTCTATCATCTTTCAGGAAAAATAAAACAAATCAAAACAAAACAAAACTAATAAGCCTAATCTATATTGAAGGTAGTTGCAGAAACCATGGTAGATAGTGGTGCTATGGGCATACATCATTCTGCTCATTAAGTCTAAATAAAATAAATCTTTCACATTATAGCCCTTTAATTATGTGAAGGAACCTTTCATTCCCTCCTTTTTTGTAGACTAACTCAGGTAGTTTCTCAAACTATAACTCATGCTTCCAGAAACATGTTCAATTCCTTTGGACATGCTGCCATTTTTCAGTTATCCTTCAGTATAGGACACTATGCATATGATCTTGGTGCCCCTGCATTTTTTGAACCCCCATCTGGAGGCCCTCTTTCTTCCCCTCTACTTTAGCCTTAGCTTCCTTCAGGACTCAGCTCAAACCTCACCTTCTGGAGAAGGCCTTTCATGGTTTTCCTAAATGCTTGTCATTTCATCTTTGAGATAATGATCCATACATTCTGTATATAATTCATATATCCACCATCCTTTTTTTTGAAAAATTTCTAAATTTCACATTTATCTCTCAAATCAGAAGACAAAATCCTTGAGGTCAAGGACTGCTTTGCCTTTTAATTAGCCCTAACACTTAGAATAGTGAATGATATAAAATTGGGGCTTAATAAATATTTCTTTTCTTGTTGCTTGAAACAAGCAACTCAGTTGAAACAAGTAAACTCAGTAGAAACATGATCTAGAGAGACAGATTTTCTTGGAATTGGGGTGTGTGTGTGAGAAAATCAGTGATTCAGACTCAGGAGTCTCAGCTTCTACTTTCAAAACTTCTTTCAGTAACAACTTATTCATATTGTTTTATTTCTTTTCTTTTCCTATGGAGATACAATTTACTTCATTCCTCTGAGGAAGATTTATTCAATGGATTTCTATGTATTTTCATAATCTTTGAAATATCCTCTTTTCCATCTTTCACCTTTCTCTCTCATTTTATAATAGCAAGAACTGTCCCTGAAGTTACTACTACATTTTTTATAACAAACTATCTAGGATATTTGAGTGCAATAAACAAGATTGAATAGTAATGTCAGCACCATTTTTATGACTTCTACAAAATGATGTGATTTAACAATAATACAGGACACCAGTGTTCTTATTCAATATTTTCTACATTTGATTCTATGATGTTTCCAATTAGAGATTTTTTGGTCATTTTTAGCAACCTTTGCAACCACTGGAACTGATTTTTTTCTGCAAAAACAAATAAAATTTTCTGTTATGTTTCCTCTTGTCTAGTGAGAGAAATGGAATTTTTTATTCCTTTAAGAAAGAGCTTTTTGTTTGTTTTTTTTTTTTTTTTTTTTTCAAAAACAGGGAATGTCTTCTGTGCCTATACAACGATGGTTAGGTTAAAGGGGAAAGGAAGATTGTTTGAATTTATATTCTCTCTGTCTGGCCCAGGGTGACTTTTGCTATTTTATCTTCTAAATCTGACACTTTGCATTTCAGTTTTCACCAGCTATGGCATTCCTATTCTTTTTCTTCTGTAGGACTTTGAATACCTTTCTATAGAGTATTGATTTCCCTCCTTATTTAAATATTGCAAAAGTTACTATTGATTGTCTGGAAAATGACTCAGATGTATCTTATATATTTTTCTTCCCCTCTAGTGTGTCTTAAAATTCCAGTGCCTTAATAGCATCAAAGTGACTTTTGTTAAGTTCAAAGCTAAATTAAACTGGGCATCTTTTCTGCTTTGTCCTTCGAAAAAAAATTATTTTCTATCTGTAGCAGCACATTTTTTTCTTTCATTTTTTCCACTCTTCCTGTTCTTGTAGTTTTGTACACCAACTTATTCAGATATGCAACTATGGTACTTGGTCCAGCTTTGTATCCATGGTAGCAATTTCTGCCCTAGTTTCATCTGACTTTTCCTTTAATTCTTCTGAAAGGGCATTCATGCCTTTGTGGAGGAAACTAATGAGGCAATAGCACCAGAGCGTCAATTCCTATCTGCCAAAAATGGCATCTTGCCAGCCTGGAAGGCACATGACCTTGGGGAGTAAAAGTCCTGTGGAGTAAATTTTATTTTTTCAGCAACCTTCAAACATTGTCCCCTAATATTGTACTTTAATAAGAATGGGAAAAAGAAATGACTCAATAGATTGCTACTGAAATATTCTCTCACTTTTAGAAAAATCTTTCCTTGCTCTACCCACCCATATTTGTTGAGATTTATCAAGTTCTGCAGAAATAGAGCCAGTGCAGCTGCTACTGATTCTAACACAAAAGCACTAAAAAGATGATAGCTTAATTTGAGCTGCCCACTTATTTATACTTAGTAAAATATTAAAGATTTAAGTTGAATCTTATAATTGAAAAGGCCTACTGAATCTTCTAGAAGTTGTAAAGAAGTTATAAACCTTATAAATATTTTTAACATTTTATTTAAAGAATGAATAAAGACTGAAATGAAATCAATTTCAAGAAAAAGGATACTGCAGGAAAGAGATTTTCTTTTTTCCTTTTTTTTGTAAGAAAACAAGAATGATCCTTATGGAAATGTCATCATATTTTGAACTGACTAGTTGAAGAAGATAAAACTGGCACCATTCAGGAAGGGAAAGGAGTAAGGACTAAATAAGGTACTTGTGTCAGATACCTTATTAATATATGTAGCATCAGTAAGGAGCTGTATTTCCTACCCTCTAATCCTACAGACTGATGAACACCAGGAAGCAGAGAGTGCTCCTAGCTTTCTGTTATGCACAACTGATTAGCAATAGGGCATTTCCAAATCTTAGACAGGGTCAAGACTCCCAGAGCTTAAGTTATATCAATTCCACACATATTAACCATTTAACAGATTACTTTGACAGATATGTGATTTTATTAGTATGTGTGCTTCCTCTATTAATGCAGATGGTATCAATTGTTCAATCAAGGTATAAGTGTCAAGTGTCTATTGAATTCTAGGTATTATATAAGGCCCTGAGAAAACAAACAAAAATGAAGTAGTTCCTTTCCTCAAAGAATTTATATTCTAACTGGGACAAATATCAAAATCAAATAAATACAAAGTAAAGTATCATCTAGAGACATTCTATTGTATGTCTTCTCTTATGCAATTATTTTCTATATTTTTATAACAGCTCACAGAGAATCCACCCAATGTTAGAGTACCCTTAATTCTTACTCATATATATGTTTATTTTCATCATTTTAAAATTTTGACTACCATGTTCTCTCTCTTCCAATCACTCCAACACCACTGAGAAGGCAAATAATATATCAGCTATGCATGTTCTTATTCTTTTATTCTCTATACTATATCAACCTAACCCCAGAAACACTTAGCATCTAATTCAGCCATGTATAAAGGGCTACTCACCCAAATATCTGCTCTGCTGTTAAGGACCAACTGCAACCACATAATTGATTATATTTTGGCAATGATAATTAAGGCAATACTGTTTTTACTTCTGGAAAGGATGTGATGTTCTACTTCTTTATGATTGTACTCACAATTCTTGTTACTTCCTAGGCCTTCTATCTCTCTCCTATCCAGTTCTCAATTAATTTCTTTAAACATCTGATTACCTCATTTGAAAAATAACATTTGTAGTTCCTGCCTTAGAGGAATGTTAGAATAGCAAAGAATATAATGTTAATAAAGTCCCATGGAAATCGTAATTACCTACATCAATAGTACCATCATAAGTGCTTACTATGTAATGAAAAACAGAGTTCATTCTAGTCAAAATGAAACAATTGGATATCTTTTGTCAAAACTGGTACTTTTTTATTATATGCTCTTTTTTTTGGTCCAAAATATTTTTTCTACTGCCACTAATTGTATATCTTCCAGAAACAGTCATAGATAAGACAGTAATGATACTGTCAATCAGCAAATTTAAACAAAAATAATAAACATAAACCTAAAAGTCATCTAAAAAGTTATCTAATAAAATATTTTAAAGGTAATTTAAAAATATATTTATAGAATTCTAAAGAAAATTAATAATAGTTGAACTAGGAAGGAAGTAGATCAACTTTTTTATCTACAAGATAATTGGAAGCAACAGAATGTGTTTCAATGTTGTATTTTTATATCATGAGAGTAAATTAATGAAAAAAACAATTTTTAAATATGAATATGATTATTTAAACTTTCAAATTACTTTCATGTTAAACTGTTCTCTACAACTAAAGTAATTAGTTATTTCTTGACAAAACATTTATTACTAACAATTAAACATTTCACTAAAACCCGGCTTTTTCAATTTTCAAAAACTGAACACACAGATTTCTGTTATTCCTTTGTAAGAGCAAACATTTGGAGACAATCACAGAAAGCAGTAGGATCAAGTCTAGATACAAATGGAAACCACTAATTTCTACAGAAGGATACATGTGGTCTACACAATGGCTTTGTTTTAAAATGCAATAGTATTTATGTTTCTTATACTTTTAATTATGATGTTAAAAATTTCCCCATTTCTTGTGAGCATTATGGATCTCTTGCTGTTCCCTTCAGGTCACATGTATCACCCATCTGACATAAAGAAAGATGATTTTTGTCTCCTCCTTTCCTATATTTTCTCTGTTCTTCCTTGTCAATTCAAGTTCCAAAAGAGTATAGATAAATTTGAATGGAGAAAAAAGTCAAGTATAATCTCCATTCTAACTTCACTTTTTAACTGAAGAGTGACTGAATTTTGATGATCATGGTTAGGATGACTCCTGGGATCTCCTTGCTGTAAAATGATATGTTACCTGAAATACCAGGTGTGATGAATTACAGTCAGATATATTCACTATGGATGATTGAGTTGCAGATCATACCTATATTTTTCAGGAAATTATATTGAATTAGCCTTCTAAATGTAACTTTGTGAAAGTAATACAGAAGGATGCATCTTAAAATATTCTCTAAAATATTAATAAATAAGCTATTATATGCTATCTGCATCTTGTATGTTAGGAATTTTGATAACTCTTGAAGTATTGCCATAACAATATGGATAGATAATACATTTATTTTTTTGAAACTTCCCCCAAAAAAAGGAATTGTCTATATAAGAAATAAGTAGATGCAATTCTATCACAAATTAAGATTTTAAAAGCAATTTCTGCTTGGAATTAATGATGATGTTTGTTCTCTAAAAATGAAAATGCTTCTAAAGTAAAGCTCTATTTTGTTGAATAATAATCAAGGGCAACAAAAGATCAAAAAAAAGTCACAAAATTAAACTCCTTAAAAATAATGAAAAAATGATGAGAATGGAAAATGTTTTGCTTCATTTGAATGATATTTTAAGAATCATAATCTCATTTTCGTTATCAGATACCATGAAGGAGACAGTGCCTGTTTGCTTAATAATGAGATTTGTCTGAAACTTAATAGGTGGATAATATCTTTAGGAGAAGAAATTTAAAGGGCACTTAAACTAATTATTTGTTGGTGCATTAATATTAACCAAAGGGAAAGAATGGAATGGGAAGAAAGGGAGGGAGGAAAAATAAGAAGGAAAGAAAGAAAAGGAGAGGAGAAAAAAGGAATGAAAAAGACACCCAAAGTATATGATATTTAACTTGAATCAAAGGACTTGGTTATAAAAGTAACCATTAGCCTATGACCAACATAGGTTAGACTGGGAAAATGTAAATTATTGTTGGCTCACAAGGTCACTATAGTCTTAAGAACTTTTCTTATGTGTTATTGAGAATAATTTTTCCTCTTCTATATTTTCTTTCATATGGGTGTTATTTGTTTTGGTCAGAAATCCTAAAGGTATTCCCTTCCCAGACTGATTTTTTTTAAAGTAGGTAAAAGAGACTTTTTTTTTTGGCTTCATTTCTTCCACAACCTTTGTCACTAAATCGTTTTTACCTCAGATAAACTGAGGCCTGGGAAAGCTTAAAAAAGGTCAACGTCTATCATAACATTCAGGACACTCTTCAGTTATCCTGATCTATGTCTTTTTGCAACTGGACCCAGACTACTCCACTGGGAAGAATGAGGCTGGTGCCTTTGCACAGCCCTAGATCACTTAAATTCAATTCACTTCTAATCAAGACATCACTTTCCTGATCTCATTGGTTCCTTAGAGAATGAAGTACAAACAACAATAATCTCTATGTACTCCTCTAATTTGCACATATAAGAGTTTTGTAGGGTAGGTCCAAAGAGAGCATCTCTTTTTGTTTTCAAGAAGTAGCCAGTGGTCACCATTCTAATAGTATAGCTTATAATTCTGTATTAATGGGCTAATTATGCCAGCAGAAACAATTAGCTCTTTAAAAAGGTATGTACCAAAATGATATAGTAAAAATAGTAGCTGCAAAATATTCTACGACTCTTCTACTCCCATAACCTTGAGGTGTATTCTCTCCCATACATATACTATTCAAGAGAAGAGTAACTCAAACTTATATTTCAGCCACTCACATTGCTCCTTTCTTACTCATTCAGAAAGATATTCATATCTTCACAGGAACACAAAGAATGGTAAGAATTTTAGTCAATGCATCACATTGTTGCCATATTAAAACCTTATAATCTGTGTCTAAAATGCTATCACTGTATTAACCTTCATTTACAATGCTAAAATATTTTTCTTATGAATATTTAGAAAACCTTTAAAAATCTTTAGATCTACATTTAGGAACTTGTTTTTCTCTTCCAAGTTATCCAAATACATTACTATAATAATCCAGTATTCCATAAACTCGAAAGAAAGAGAACTGGGGGCAGCTAGGTGGCTTAGTGGATAGAGTACAGCCCTGAAGTCAGGAGGACCTAGTTCAAATCTAGTGTCAGACACTTACCAATTCCTGGCTGTGTGATCCTGGGCAAGTCACTTAACCTCAATTACCTTAGCAAAAGAGAGAGAGAGAGAGAGAGAGAGAGAGAGAGAGAGAGAGAACACTTAAATGTATATTTTAACTTAACATTGAGAGAATATTAGAAGAAAAATGGTTTAGAATAGTTTGGAAGGCCAAAAACTTTGACTAAAATCCAGACCCTTCTTTTTCCAATGGTTTGATCTGAGGCAATTCACTTCAAGTCTATGAATCTCAATTCAAATTTTTATAAAATAAGAGAATGAAATGGAAGCTCTCTAAAGTCCCTTTCAATGTAATCTTTATTATTCTAACTTATCCAAGTTATCAGGAAAATTTCTATGAATGGAATTTTCTCCTGACATGCTAAATGCAACAGAAAAACCTGTTTTGGTTTTATATACAGAGAAACCTAAAACAAGAAACCCTTTTTTAATCCATCTAACTGTTCCTTCTCAGTATTCTTTGCTGGAGAGAAATACTAACACCAACATCAACAAAAGCAGCAGCAGCAGTAATAATGATAGCATTTGCATAACAATTACTATGTGCCAGACCATGTGCCAGCTAAGCCCTTTACAAATATTATCTCATTTGATCTTCATAACAACCATGTGAGACTATTATTTCTATTTTATAGTTGAGGAATCTGAGACAAAGTTGAAGCTAAATAAGTGTCTGAGGTCAGATTAAAATTTAGAGGTTTTTTTTTTCCTGATTCTGGTCCACTATCTATCAATTGTACTATCTAGCTACTTATTTAAGTCATACCTGATAATTAGATATGTCCCACAACATCAGGTCCTCAGCTCCTCTTGTCTTTTTGTTCTGTTATTTCTTTTGATGATCTTGTCAACTTCAGTAGATTCAATTATCATCTTGATACTGAAACTTTCCAAATCTACTTCTTCATTCTTATCCTTTCTCCTCACCTCCAGTCTCATATCTTTAAGTGCCTATCAGACATTTTATAGTGAATACCCTGTAGACAACTTAAAATCTATATTTCCAAAATAAATTTATTATATTTCTTTTCAAACTCTTCCCTTTCCAAACGTTCCTATTTCTACTGAGAATTTCACTATTCTTCTAGTCATCTTTGCTCTCCAACTAATGTCATTCTGATTCTCCACTCCCTCAATCCCCTGATATCCAAACTGTTACCAAATTTTGTCTGTTAATTTTGTAACATATATATGCCCAGAAAAGAAGTAAGTCCAAACAAGCAAGCAGATTTAGTTGTAAAGATAACCACCTTGGTTTTGGACTTGTTGAGCTTGAGATATCCATGAGAGTTGCTCCATATGCTTCATGTATTTCAACAGAAATATATTTATTTCAAAATAGTTATATTTTCAATTTTTCATTTATAATGATATTATTTCTTTGTAGCATCTTTTGCATAACTTGCAGACCTTTATTTTTCCATTCTTTCATTTTATTATTTTTTTTCAAATTAAAACTTTCTCTTTATTGTACATGTACTTAAAACTTCGACCCCTTATTCTTTCAGTATGTACATGAAAGAGAAATACACTAGAGAATCATGCTACAGCTGTAGTCTTTTTTTATATGGTTGAGGTTCAGTATTCTTAGTTGTGTATCCAACTGTTGCATTTTTCATTGCAGTAATAAAATTTACATATTCCCCATAATCTATTTGCAGTCCTGTTTCTATCTTAGTAGTGTTGTCATTGTTTTAGATCTCAGTGTTTTAGAGTCCCTATCTGGCATTTTAATATGTTACATTACATACTCATACATATTAAGTAATGGTGTGCATAATTACATGTTTTAATTATATATATGTATATATTTCAAATGATCTGTGAGAAAATACACTTCTGCAGATCTGTTCTACAAAAGGGGAGGTTGCATATAACTTCAATTTTTTTTTGTTCTCTACTTTACTAAAATATGTGCTGAAGCTGACTTAAGAACCCCTTTGCCCATTCTTTTAATCTTTCTACATTTTATTGAATGTTAAATCTTAGAGCAGAACATTTGCTTTTCTTTCCTATTTTAAATCATCTGCTCCTCAGTTCTTTCCCCAGATTGTTAATAAATATGTTAAATAGTTATAGGTCTTAAACTAATCCCACAAGATTCTGCCATTTTTTAAAAACAAATCACAGTATGGGTCTATAAATAATGATACCTATCCATTTGAAAAAATTTTTATTTTAAGAAATGCACTATCTAATGCTGTTCCAGAATTTTTATTTTATTGTATTTCATTTTTTGCAAAAATCCATTTGGTTACAGAATTTATAAATGCTGTTTAATATCAATGTTAAATAAAATTTTAAAAAGAAGAACAGACATCATAGCAAAAAATGATCTAACATTTCCTTCTAGTTTTAAGTTCTGGATTGACAAATGTATTGTTGTGGTACTATGTCAAGTCATTGTCCTCTGGGAGGTACCTGAATGTCTAACTCCATAAAATTTGTTGTGGAGCCTTTTATTTTGAGCTGTTTTTTTTTTTTTTTCAGTGAATTCCACAATGACTTTGGGAGAATGAGCAAAATGTCTGGAAATTTCCATGGGACAGCATAAAATACTTGTACTGACAGTTCAGTTGTTATTCTCAGCTGTGAGTTTCCCTGAGCAGGAGCTTGGACCCATCCCAAAGTGACTTCCTTAGTGTACTTGCAGATTTCTTGAACTAAGTCCTAGTGTCTTTAAATACCTCCTGAAGTATCAGATCTAGGGGGAAAAAAAGACATCATCTCATAAGTCAGCTTAAAAAAAAGAATATTACCTGGAACATGAATTATTTTCATGATATTCCTGACAAATGATCCAACTTTTGCTTGAAATCCTAAAGTGGCAGGGAATTCACTACTTCCTGAGGCAGTAAAACAGTCTTTTGTACAGCACTGACGATTAGGAAGTTCTCTATCTTCTTATTTTTCTTCTCTAACTTTTACCCATTGGATACTAATTCATTTTTCTGAGACCACAAATGTCCTTAAAATATTAAAAAAATAATGATACTGTTCTTCTGTCTTTTTCTTAACTGTGCAACAAAATTCTGTCTCTTTGTGTGTCTCTGTCTCTTTTTCTATGTCTGTCTGTCTCTTTAACTTTCTCAGAGAGTTTACATTTCATTTACCAACTTGGTCCCTCTCCTCCTGACACATTCAACAAATACTATTTATAAAGCACAGTACCAAGAACCTAATGCAACACATCAGACATGGTTTGTTCCAGAATATGCTACTTTATTATTACATTTTTTAGTTTTTTATTATTACCTCCCAAGTTTTAGAAATTATGCTTCTATTAAAACTGAATTGAATCATTAGGTGTGTAGGATACCACATCCTACTGTTGACTAATATTAAACTTTTTTCTATCAAAAAACCCCCAAAACTCCATCAAAACAAATTTAAAAAAAGTAATCTTTTCACATGGACTTTCGTTTAAATTCATCTCCCTCTTCTATAATTATGTAGTAAATCCGAGGGTGAGCCCAGATGGCAGAGTAAAGGCAGGAATTGCCCCAACCTCTCCCCCAAACTGCTCCAAATTTCCTTTAAATACTGACTCCAACCAAGTTTTAGAACATCAGCACATCCAAAAGAGATGGGATAGAACATTTTCATGCAAAATATAACTTAGAAAGTAGGCAGAAACAGTTCTGGTGCAAGCCTACCCTGCCCTGCCCTGCCGTTTGAATCAGGGTAGAGACACCAAACAGGAGCTGGAAGGTGGGTAGAAAAAATTTATAGAACCAGAGTAGCAGCCTAGCACAAATTTGGCCCCAGCCCCAGTCCCAGCTCAGCCCCAGCTCCAGAATCAGTGAGACTGGATCTCTGAATCATGAGGGTGCTGGAGGCTTCTGAACCACTCCAGACTTGGGAACACTTAGGCTTGTAAGTAAGATCAGTAAAGAGGGTCTGTGGCAACAGAGTGGGAGTTGGAAGTACAGTCCCAGCACAGGCAGCTCAACCCCTGCCCCAGCCAGGGCATCCTGGTAAAATAGAAGTCTGCTACTTTTATCACACTAGATCTTACAGCTACTGTGGGGCAGGGACATCCTAACAGCTCCAGGCAGGGAAAAAAAAAAGTGCTTGTGGTCAGATTCCTAGAAGGATATCTGAAAACAGCTGCACAAAACCCCTGAAGCTTGGGACAGTGCCCCCTCCACCTTGGAAACAGAGCCCTACTTAACAAAGAGTTAAAAGCTGAGTAATAGGTTAGGAAAATGAGCAGAAAAGAGAAAAAAAAAACCACATTCTGATCATAGAAACTTACTATGGTGACAAGGATATACTCAGAAAATGATAATAGAGTCAAAGCTCCTACATCCAAAGCCTCCAAGAAAAAGAATTGGGCTCATGCTATGGAACAGCTCAAAAGGGATTTTGAAAATCAAGTAAAGAATTAGGAAAAGAATTGAGAAAGGTGCAAAAGAAAATGCAAAAAGCAAAGGAAAAGAGTGCCTTAAAAAGCAAAAGTGGCCAATTTCAAAAGGAGGTATAAAAGCTCACTGAGGAAAAAATAATTCCTTAAAAATTACAATTGAGCAAATGGAAGTTAATGACTTTATGAGAAATCAAGAAACAATAAA